>JAODUO010000087.1:207500-330000 GCA_025642075.2 Ridgeia piscesae | reverse complement strand
TGTTATTTCGTAGAAAAAGAACATTACATCTCTATCAGCATCGGAGAAGCAGTCATGACAAGTAATTTTGTGACGGTTTACGAAATGTTCAACAGTACGATTGCGCCTATGTTGAACAACACAGACGAGACCGGTTTGTTAGACGCTCCTCCACCGCAAATGGCCAACTATATCGAGCTTGACATTCACCATGCTATCCGGCTCTACTATCAGTCGTTCATTTCTTTGACTGGATTTGTTGCCAACATTCTGGCGCTGATCGTGACGCTCAGCAGGCGCATGCGCAAGCACAGCACGTGCTTATACATGAGCGCCATCGGCGGAAGTGACGCACTGACGCTGGTGATCGCCTTCGTGTGGTGGGTGAGCCGCTATGTGAACACGACAAGCGTCTGGTCGTGCAAGCTCATCATATTCACCTTCTACTACGCCATCCACTTCTCAGTCACGCTTCTCGTCGCCATGACAGCCGAGCGCTACGTCGCCATCCGCTTCCCGTTCTGGTCGCACGTGCACCTCACGCGCCGCAAGTCCGTCTACGTCATCGTCGGCGTTGCCATGGCGATCCTCGCGCTCGACGTTCCGAATCTCTT
Source organism: Ridgeia piscesae (assembly GCA_025642075.2). NCBI lineage: Eukaryota > Metazoa > Annelida > Polychaeta > Sabellida > Siboglinidae > Ridgeia > Ridgeia piscesae. The sequence continues at coordinate 329,407 of JAODUO010000087.1, read as the reverse complement.
CACGCGCACGATGATCACGAATGAGGTCACCGGAAGTACGCGGTGTCTCTTCAGCGGGTCGGCGACGTTGGACATACCGTACGGCTTCTTCCTGCTCTACGTGTGGCAGTGGCTTGACGCTGGCGTCTACTCATTCTTTCCACTCACGATGCTTGCGATCTTCAACGTCCTCATCATCCGCACGGTCCGACAGCGCGCTGCGGCTATGAGCGACCTCTCAGAACGCGATAAGAAACCCGCTGTCGCCACGGTGACACAATCCCGCACAGAACAACAGATAACGGTAATGCTGCTCGTCGTTACGTTTGCCTTCATTGCTCTGACGACACCCATTGCAGTGACGTTGATTCTGGAGAAGACCTGGACACCGCCGAAAGACGCGCACGGCAGCGCCATCTGGCGACTGTGGCGCACGGTCGTGTCGAATCTGATGTACACGAACCACGCCATCAACTTTCTGTTGTATTCGCTGAGTAGTCAGAAGTTTCGCCGCGAGGTGGTGCGTCTTTTGCCTTGTTGCACCGCTGCGCCGAAACCTCTGACACGCTCCCGTGCCTCCAAGATGTCAACGTCGTCGTCATCGGCATCCGTCAGCCACAGCGAGGTGACACTCAGCGTCGACACACATATATAGTATATTATCGCCCATTCGTCGCCTGGTTAAATCTCCTAGTAACGGGGGACTCGCTAGTATAGAGTGTTGGCAAGCGTCCCAAAATAGACTTCCTACCCGGTCACGTTCGATCGCCTGGTTCAATTGTCGGACAATTGAACCAGGCGATCGTGATCGAAGAGGCAATCTAGATCGACGCGTTTGCAAACATGCGACTAAAAGCACCAGGAACAGTGTATGGAAAGATACGGTAACAGGACGAGATCAATAATCGTGTCTTGCTGTAAATTCGGAATGTTGTGAATTCGTCCACGCACCACCGCGAGGCTTTGTATTAGTACAACCAATGTCAGCCTAACGTCGTCGACAAAGACAATTTGGTGACCGTCATCATACTTACCACCACATTGTCAAAAGGTATCACGTTATTCCGACGATTGAGCCTGTGTTTACGTCTGCAGCTAAGGTGTTGTTAATGATATATTAGAACTGTCTACAAACCAAGCAATTGCAAGTATAATGTATTAGAAATAAATGCTTTCGGAAAGGTTTACTATTGAGTGGTACGTGCCTGGAACCTAAGCGTTGTCGTTTGCATTATAGTTTTTATTTTTTTAAATGACTTGAGTCAATATATTAAGAGTTAAGAGTTGATACAAACTGCAACAATTAATCGCTCTTATTTGATGGCTTAGCGCAATTGCCAATGTCATTGGTTTTCCTGACGCAAGGTGACCAATCTGTTTCGTTACGTTGGAGAGTAAGTGTCCCCAAGCGACAGCCAATAGCGCTACACTGTTGCATGTGGGTAATCGTGGCTATTTAGGGCTATCGATCCCTACATCGTTGTTAATATGTGCAAGGGCAATAACTGCACATGTATTTCTGTAGTATTTAGAAACAACACAACGAGCTGCAATGTTGACACTCGTTAAAGTTCGGACACCCCATATTGTGAAGATGTCAAAGTGGAAATAATCTGGTGCGCGTGTTTAATTGTGCTCGGTCTGTGTAGAAACTACAGTACGTATGCGTGGATCGTATTGCACACCCGCAGTGATTGCTGTCGGCACCAATCGTTCATTGGCACATCCACTGCAGTGTTTTATTTTTATCGTGTGTCGTTTCAGCGTAAGACATTCAAAGACGCGACATTCTGTAGTGCGTGTAGTGTTAGTGTTAGCCAATTTCACGAAGTTAGAGTGTTGCAAATAGTGTAGATATTGATTGTGACCTTTCTGTTGGCCGTGGTGTAAGACAAACTCATTGCCACAGAACCAAATAACAGTGTACAGAGCAATGTGTCTGTTCGCATTAAATGTTTCAGTAAATTACAGCAATTTGATAAAATGGATTTAACGTTGTATTTCATATATCCAGATATATGTATATTGTTTTTGTGCAATAAAGGTGCACAGTTGTTCGCTATTGTAACGCTGCGTCCCTCATTCGTGTTCGTACCTAGTTGCTTGGGGTTGTATTTTTGGTAATTGTAGATGTCAACGTAAGGCTTATAACAACAAAAGTACATAAGGCTTCCGCCACATTCGCGCACACACCAAACACGCACACAACCACGTGCACAATCATGCACTCGCAAATATACACAGATATATGTACTATTTATCTACTTTTTATGTTAAGTAAAAATTAATAGGGAGGGGCATTAAGGGGGGACGAGGAAGGGTCGGGAAGTGGGAGGGTAGAGGAGGGGAAGAGGGAGACGGAGAGACACGGATGAGAGTGTACGCGTGGGTTTTTTCCGTTTGTGTGGGGAAAGGGGAAGGGAAGGGAAGGGAAGGGAAGGGAAGGAAGGGAAGGGAAGGGAAGGGAAGGGAGGGGGGGGAGGGGGGGGGAGGGGGGGGGGGGGGGGGGGGGGGGGGGGGGGGGGGGGGGGGGGGGGGGGGGGGGGGGGGGGGGGGGGGAGGGGGGGGGGGGGGGGGGGGGGGGGGGGGGGGGGGGGGGGGGGGGGGGGGGGGAGGGGAGAGGAGAGAGGGAGGGGAGGGGAGGGGAGGGAGGGAGGGAGGGGAGGGAGGGGAGGGGAGGGGAGGGGAGGGGAGGGGAGGGAAGGGAAGGGAAGGGAAGGGAAGGGAAGGGAAGGGAAGGGAAGGGAAGGGAAAGGAAAGGAAAGGAAAGGAAAGGAAAGGAAAGGAAAGGAAAGGAAAGGAAAGGAAAGGAAAGGGGGAGTGGGAGAAGAAGAGACAGGGGAGAGAGTGTGCGCGTGTGTTTGTTTCCGTTTGTGAGGGGAAGGAAAGGGGGAGTGGGAGAAGAGGGGAGAGAGTGTGAGGGGGGGTTAAAAATGAATAGCTACGGTTTCATTGACATGGCTTGTTGGTATTTATATGTAAACAAGAGTAACTAAGAAATTCTACTCTGCCAACTGCGAGTCTCAATGTTAGTGGGTACTATGGTTCCTATACCAAATGACAAGAGACAATTATATATCCAACAATGTGAGAGCTATTGCTCTTGGCAGTATTGTTGCCAAACTGTTTGATGCTGTTAACAAAGGAACAACATGCACTTGCAATATCGCATTTGCCATTTGTATTTAAACCAAATATGTCGGCTGCTGACTGCGTGTATGTCAGGCAGGCGACGATACGTTATTGTAAGTCAAATGGTAGTAATGTATATGCACTCACGTTAGATGTCAGGCAGCAAGGCACTTTACTTTTAACTTATTGTTGCATCTAGAATAACGACAACATTTCATTTATTTCAAATAATTATATAAATATATGTTAAGTTATTTAAGGAATTAAAATTACTATTAGGCCGTACCGCTACTCACACATAATGGATATTTTTCAAAACAATTCCTTTAAATGCCCCACTTGCGTAGTCAATTAGGGATTAGACACTATTAGCTAATGCGATTAAGCGTCATATTCGCGTTCACAACATTGAACGCGATACTATAATTTTGAATATTGAACGGTTTACAATCGGTTCCCACGGGTGATTGTTTTCTTATCCAGTGACTTTACGTGATATATTAACCAAGAAGAGAACCAACGGTACTACAATAAACTTTGGAGGTGACCATGTAGGTATTTAAAGGCGTGGATAATGTGTGAGGGTCATTCCCTCAATGACCAGCTTGTGCTGTCATGATGGCTCTTCAGGTGCATGTGTAAGCTGATTCAATTTTTAAGGATATGGATATTGTCGCTTCTAGTGGTGTTGTTTTTAACATGGTATACATTTAAGTATGTATACATGTATACATATGTTATATATATATATATATATATATATATATATATATATATATATATATACATATACATATATATATATATATATATATATATATATATATATATATATATATATATATGTATATATGTATATACATTGTATTACACACACGTATATATATATATATATATATATATATATATATATATATATATATATTTTTGAGATGTCATTATGTATTTACCTGTGTTGGTGAAAATAAAAACAAACAAACAAACAACAAATCCAAGAATTGTTATTTCGCCTTTCAAACATTGTATATGCTAACTTGTAGTACTGTAGTTAAATTTGCCTATTACACGTATGTTACTATGGAAAGACATCTCAACATCACAAGAACACCGTAAAAACAGCAAATATAACAACGCACGTAAATATGGAGCGTATCGATCTGTCGCATATTTGTGAATGTGATCTGCCGTATCCGCGCGGTCTGCCAGTTGTGGGCCGCCTTTTATTGTGAGCCCACTCTGGTCCCTAGGAAATAGGGCCTGTGTGTCACGATACATGGCGTGACTCCGCGTGACTGGAACTGATTCAGTGATTGGGGACTGGACACTAGAATACTATTCTAACGATTGATGACAGTTGTAGCTTCCGACTGATATGAATACTAGGGAAATCAGGTCATAAATATCTTGTGTTATACCTTTCTTATCTTAAATGTCCGATTTAATATTGAGTTTACCACACTATCATAGACATATAGCGATTTATGTAGTGCAGATAATAAACACGATTTTAGGCCGTATTTTACGGGATTTGCATTTTACATTCCTGTACGTTGTGGTTTTGATAAGCACTTATATCTGACAAGTTGTCTAAATGCACATAATCATAACACATGCATACGTTTGCCCCAAACAGGTTGTAATGCGCGAAAAACGGCACTCTTCATTATTAGTCACAAACTCAACTCTCAAGTATCAAGTATTTGCCGCTAATGCCATGGCAACCACCATAATAATCGATTAAAATTCATGATTTCCGTGATCATTGTCACCGGCAAAGTGTTCCATTGCTTCTGCTTGTAATAATCCTTCAGACAATATAACTGAAACACGCTATTTGGGAACAGTTCGATTATTACAAACAAAACAAAGTCCTATATGTTAACATGGAGAATATGGATTTCCTGCCCCCAACTGCCCCAGCTTCCTTTTCGCGCGCGAGACTTACACGCCCTATCTTAACCGACTGTCGGTCGGCTGCGGAACTACGCCAAGAAGACAGTCTGGTGAGTCTCCCGGCTTTTGAATATTTATCCGCGTGATCTATATAATGCTGCACCTCACGGATACTGGTTAATCCTACCGTAATTCGTATTTTATAAACAAATGTAAATTTGAATTTTTACTTATTTTTGTGTTAATATAAGTTCAATATTGAATACCTTTCATAGAATATCATTATCTTGTAAAAGTATATCGTTATTTTAATTTTTATTTCATAATTTGCCTGAGAGCCAATCAGCGTCTCTACCCTAATCTGGGGTAAGGCCGCCCTGGCAGTCAACAAATGCAGAGCTATGGAAATGCATAAATCAGATCTTACACAGGCGGACTGCTCCTTGTATACCAACCAATGCATCAATCAAGTCACTGTGTAACTCTTTTTCAAGTCATTTTATAGACAAAATCAGCCTCATACATTCAGCCTTCACAGATCACACCCCAGACATTGTAAATGCTGACTCTCCACAACTAAATTCTCATCTCGCATCGTTTGAACCAGCCACAACTGCTGAAGTGAGAAAAATAACCATGTCGTCCCCAAGCAAATCCTGTGATCTTAACCGACTTCCGACTATACTACTGAAAGCATGCCTTGACATTTTTATTAAACCAATAACAGACATAATAAATGCATCACTCTGCTCCGGTTTATTTCCTGAAGATTTTTAATGTGGGCATGTAAACCCAGTTCTTAAGAAGACAACTCTGCCAAAATAACTAAACAGCTATAGGCCTATTTCCAACCTTAGCATCATTTCGAAAATACTTGAAAAGGTTGTAGCAAATCGTCTCAGTTCTCACATCTACATAAATGGTTTAACCGACGCGCCACAGTCTGCGTGTAAACTATTTCACTCAAAAGAAACTGCTCTTTTAAAAGTACACAATGACATAAACCTTAACATTGATAATGGCAAAGTTACTGCACTGACCCTGCTTGACCTGTCCGTCGGTTTCGACACCATTGACCACGACATTCTCATTACACGCTTATCAACGTGGTACGGGATATCTAGCACAGCCCTGAGCTGGTTTAACTGCTTCTCAGACATGCTGCCCACCTCTTGTGATGTCCCCCAGTTTTCTGTTTTGGGGCCCTTGCTTTTCACTCTGTATATAACACCACTAAGTTATGTTATCCAGAGTCACAACCTGGATCATCACTGTTATGCAGATGACACACAAATCTATGTTTCTTTGACCACACCAGATACTTGTCGCTCCTTAAAACAGCTCAAGAATTCTCTCCAAGATGTCTCCCTTTGGATGAAAAACAGTAAATTAAAGCTAAATGCAGATAAGGCCGAATTTCTCACCATTGGTACCTCAACGCAGCGGGCAAAACTCAATGGCTTTTTCCCGATACATATCCTGAGTCAGAGTATCACACCAGGCGCCTCAGTTTTAAATCTCAGAGTAACGTTTGATGAAAACTTCAATTTCAAACAACATATATCGAAAACATGCCGTTGCTGTTTTTACCACATCCGTGATCTTCGCCGTATTCGCCGGTTTATATCACTTTCCGTTGCTAAAACCATCGCAACAGCTCTAGTAAGCAGCAGACTTGACTACTGCAATTCCCTTCTTTACAATGCCGCAAATTAACAAGGATATAGCCAAACTTCAGCGTGTCCAAAATTGTTTAGCCAGGGTAGTTACGCGTTCTCCTCGTTTTTCTCACTCAGTGCCGCTTCTAAAATCATCGCATTGGCTCCCTGTGCACTATCTCATCATTTTCAAAGATTTGTACAATATAGCCTATCAAGTAGCTCTCGTCTACAGAACCAGCATATCTAAATTCAATGCTAACTCCAGCAAGAAATTCCAGAGAGCTACGCTCAACTAGTAGTAACCATCTTTACATTCCTCCGATGAAAACGAAAGCCGGAACCCGAGCTTTCTCGGTTGCCGCACCATGCAACTGTGTGGAATTCGCTTCCTGCCAGTGTTACATCAGAAGGTAATATAGTTTCATCCCGCCGACGTCTAAAAACCTATCTCTTTCCTTGGCCTCCTAGCTTCTTCATCCATCCATTGACGACACATGCATTGTTATACGATTATGAGTTTTCTTAATTCCTTGGTTTTGTCGCGCCACTGAGCTTGATGTTCGAGGATATTGGCGCAAAAGAAGTCATTATTATTATTATTATTATTATTATTAGTTTCCCCAGGCAGAGTTGAGGGGCTTAAAAATGCTGCCACCTCACGGAGCCTGGGTAACAAAGGCGGGAAAATTGGTGGATGTAGAGGTTTGAAATTGGTGGTGTATAAAATTTGAAAAACAAGCGGAAATATTGATTGATAAGTATTATTCTTGTGTTAAGGTTATTCATAAAGTGGTACTGGACATATATTGAGTAGTAGTTCTGGTTAAAGTTTGTTAGTTAACAGTATTTTTGAACAGATTAGTATAGTGGGTGATAAAAGGGTAATCTAGGTATCGACAAATTGTAAACAAGATTGAGCAAATCTCTTTATTTGATATAGTATATAAGAGATAAAGCAATAAGAGTAACAACTACATATGTAAGATAAAACTGTGAATAGGTATCATTGTTATTAAAAATAAACAAGCGTTTTAGTAGGAAACCCTTGTTTGTTTATATAGGTAGTGTCCAACGTTTCCGCTAGGGAACGCGGTACCAGTACAGACTAAACTTATTGTTCATGGTAGCATAGGTAGTAAGTTGTTTATAACATAAAGTGTGCTGCAGTTGATGTACACAATAAACAAACAGTCTTTCTAAAGACTAAGTTGGTTTAAACTAAGAGTTGATTTTGACAAATCGTAATATGGCACCTGGCAAGTGAAGGCAAGGAGGCACTTGGTGTGTAACCACTGCCACAGCTTGGTGGATTTTGCTGTATCGGGGTGCGGAAAAACTTGGTCAGAGACAACGGAGGAAGGGTTTACGTTCCAATGTTTAGGGTGTTGGAAAGTGGACTGTCTGACAGCAGAGTTAGCTAGGCTAACGGATATTGTGAAGGGGATGCAGAGTGGAGGGAGGGTGATTGCAAGGACAACAAATGGAGAAAGAACAACAGGAAACATGACATGCAGGAAGGTGACAGGGGAGAAAGTGACAGTAGAGAAGGAGGGAGGGACAAGGGGACAGGAGATGAGAGAAGTAGATGCGACAGGAGGTAAGACGAATGGAAGAAGGAAGTGAGAGGTGATATGGCCAAACGGAAGTCAATAACAAGGACGATGACAGGAAGAAAAGAGACCGGAAAGAAAGGAACAACAGAGAAAGCGGCAGGGGGAAAAGTCGGCAACCAGGGAGGTGCAAAACGGAGGAGCTACTCTGAAGCAGTGATCGAGGGGGCATTGAGAACAGAAAGGGTATTTATGGGAGACTCCATTTTGCGAAAGACAGACAGGACATTAAGCAAAGGAGAAGACGTTGTTGTTTGTCTTCCGGGGGCTAGGATAGAGCATGTGACTGAACGGGTAGAGAACGTATTGGGGCATGGCCAAGGGGGGTCTATATTAGTACATGTAGGGACGAACAATGCAGACAGGGATGGAACAACCAGGATAGTAAAGAGATACAGAGAGTTGGTAGAGACACTGAAGAAGACGAGGGTTGAACAGATCATACTCTCAGGAATCTTGCCAGTGATGAGGGGAAGGGGAACAACATTTAGAAATTGCAAGAGGATGGCAATTAACGGACTATTAGAGCAGATGTGTGAAGAAGAAGGAGTTGGATTTGTAGATTTGTGGGGATATTTTGTTGGTAAAGAAGACATGTTTATGAGAGATGGCCTCCATCTAAGCGGAAAGGGCGCAGCAGTGTTCTCCGAGAACCTTCTTCGATCGATGAATAATGGAATAGGTTGCAACTTTTTAAACTAGTTTCGCAGGGGGCATACACAGAGAAGCCAAATACTAGAGGCATAGATAAAGATAGCAAAAAGACATCAGCAAAGAACAGCCTGGAAAGCCCTACGGAATTTGGTTATAAATGTGTTTGTTTAAATGCAAGGAGCATAGTAAACAAAAGAAATGAACTAAACATTATGGTAGAAGATATTGACCCTCACATAATAGGTATAACTGAATCTTGGGCCACACCCGATATATCAGATGCCGAATTAGGAATGACAGGGTATGTAATGTTTAGGAAAGATAGATTAGGAAGAAGGGGAGGCGGAGTTATTTTATATATTAAAGAATCCATCCAAGCTTATGAAATAAAATTAGAAAAAGAAGCAGAATGTGAAGAAGCTGTCTGGTGTAACATAGTTACAGGAAGGTCAACATTAACTGTTGGGTTAGTGTATCGGAGTCCAAACATAAGCATGGAAGAGAATGACAAAATACATAACGCTATCAAAGAAGTGAGTAAACGGGACTGTATTATTATGGTGGATTTTAACCATGGGCATATACAGTGGACATCTCTACAGAGTACCGGGAGAGAGGATCAAGAGTTTTTAAATTTAGTACAAGATAGTTTCCTTTCTCAACATGTGTTAGAAGCAACCAGGGGCGAGAACGTGTTAGACATAGTATTGAGCTCACAGAAGGAATTTGTTGATAATGTCAAGATATGTGAGCCACTGGGGTGTAGTGATCACAACCAGATACATTGTATCATCAAAGTAAAGGGAGAACGGAATAGAAAAATAAGGTACAGGAAATATTTTCACAAAGGAAGATATAAGGACATGAGGGAATATTTAGCAAAGATAGACTGGAATAACACACTGAAGAATAAGACAGCAACAGAATGCTGGAATATTTTAAAGAGTGAAATTGACTGCGTCGTTGACAAATTTGTCCCCTTGAAAAAACAGGGGAAACGGTCAAAGAAGAAACACTTATCGAAGGAAGCCATTAGAAAAATCAAGTACAAGCAAATGATGTGGAAGACATATAGACATACCGGAAGTGAAGAAGACTATAGCATTTATAAAGAAGCACTTAATCAAGCTACAGCTGAAATTAGAAATTAGAAGAGAAGCTACGAACAAAAAATAGCTTTTAATATAAAACATGATAGCAAGAGTTTTTATGCGTATGTTCGAAGTAAACAGAAAGTTCAGGATAAGGTCGGTCCTCTAGAAGGTAGTGATGGAAACATAATAACAGAGGGATTCTTAATGGCAGAAAACCTAAATGAGTACTTTAGTTCGGTGTTTACCAGGGAAGATATTAGTATATTACCAGTACTTGAGACTAAGTTCGAAGGGAGAGAGTTTGACTATTTAGGACAACTAACTGTAACCCCAACAATGGTAGCTATGAAAATAAGAGATATGAAGGATAATAAATCACCTGGAGTGGATGGGATTCCTCCCAAATTACTATTGGAAATTGTAGAACAAATCAGCATACCGCTCGCAACAGTGTTCAATTTGTCATTAGAGGAAGGAATAGTTCCGTTAGAATGGAAAGAAGCAAACATTATACCATTATTTAAAAAAAGGTTCGAGAAACAAGTCAGAGAACTATAGACCAGTGAGTTTAACATCGGTGATTTGCAAACTATTAGAAAGACTAATTAAAGATCACCTGGTTGATTTTCTTGTTAAAAATAAATTGATAAACCCATCTCAACATGGGTTTTTAAAAGCGAGGTCATGCTTAACAAATATGTTATGTTTTTTGGAAGATGAGGGATCACCAGTAGATATAATCTACTTAGATTTTAAAAAAGCCTTTGACAAAGTGCCACACCAAAGACTACTACTTAAACTAAAGGCCCATGGCATAGGAAATGAAATGATCAACTGGATAGAAAAATGGCTTATTGATAGAAGACAAAGAGTAGTAGTTGATGGGGAGGTTTCAAACTGGAAAGCGGTTTTGAGTGGAGTACCGCAGGGATCAGTACTGGGACCTATTTTATTCTTAATATATATCAATGATTTGGATGATGACATAACAAGCAAGGTGTTGAAATTTGCGGACGACACAAAAGTGTTTAGGAAAATTAAAAGTGATGCAGATAGACAACATTTACAAGATGATCTTAATAAGTTGATAAAATGGTCTGAGAAGTGGCAAATGCTGTTTAATTTTGGAAAGTGTAAGTGCCTTCACACAGGACATGGGAATGAAGATGCACAATATACAATGGGTGATACTGTACTAAATACTACCTTAAAGGAAAAGGACTTAGGGTTAACTATTAGTGCTGACATGAAGGTATCAGAGCAGTGTGGAATTGCAGCAGCGAAGGGAAACCAAATGTTTGGATTAATTAGGCGAAATATAGTGTACAAATAAAAAGAACTAATAATACTGCTGTATAAAACAATAGTTAGGCCTCACTTAGAATATTGTATACAAGCATGGAGGCCATATCGCAAGAAGGATATTGATATGCTAGAAAGAATACAAAGGAGAGCAACCAAAATGATACCAAAACTCAGGAATATTAGTTATGAAATGCGTCTAAAAGAATGTGGTTTAACAACACTAGAAACCAGAAGATTGAGAGGAGATCAGATTGAGGTGTTTAAAATATTGAATGGATATGAAAATATTGACAGAGATATTTTTTTTCACAGTCAAGGAAGAGAGAAGGACTAGAGTACATGGAGTTACATTAGCAAAGAAGCAGTGTAGACTAGATATTAGAAAATTTCATTTTCACAAAGAACAGTAAACGAATGGAACAGATTATCAGCTGATTGTGTAGGTGCTACTAGTGTTAATATATTTAAAAATAAAATCGACATATACCTAAGAAGGGCGGGGTATACTTAGATAGATAGGTTGGACTCTCGATAAGCCAAATGGCTTCCTAGTCCACCTGCCATCTAGAGTTGAATCTCTAGGTGGCAATCTTGTTAAATCTTGTAGCCCTATCTCTACATTTTCTTGCTGCACTTTTACAAAAAATGCTGCCATCTTGCGGACTGTCGTGAACAAAATAGTGACCATTGACACAGCTTGCCGCATATCCTACTCACGTGATACTCATGTGACCGACGCCGATCGCTACCCACAAAACTGATCAAAGTCTGCAACACAGCAAATGCTTAGATTCGTCTTTGCGAATATGTTTTGTAATGCGTTAGTTCCTTTACTTGCTGTTTGTCAGCTTGTATTGGTCGTCTGTGGCAGTCACTCGACGGGTAAGTATGTCGTGCGAGCGTCATACAGTATTAATATTATGAAGTGGCTATACTTATAGGTCCGGACTCGGTCTCTAACGAGTAACTTCTTCAAGTTCTGACTAAGTCAAGACCAAGCTATTCGTCCGGCACTTTTCCGCATTGTATGTGCAGTAAGCGTGATGGCAGAAACGTCGCAGCATACATGCACTTGCTGGCAGCCAACTTCATTTCGATAGGTTGATTGTACATGTAACGATCATGTTACGGAAAGTCGCTGTCGGCTAGCGCGGCTTAGGCTTAGTAAGTTAGTTAATACTTTTTTATTTGAAAGTTTATATGTGCTTATGCAGGAACTCAATGAAACAACGAACGGTACAGCACTGTTCAACTGACACGACGACACACGCAGACGTTGGACAATTTAATGTGCACAGCAGGGCATCTAAAAGAATCAAACGCACAAATTTATAATATCAGCATTGCAAAAATTAGATATAAAAAGGTGTATGCCAAACACTATAAAAGAAGGCCGAGGATATTGATTGCACTGACAGTCGGTTCATTAACCCACGACTATTGCACCGAGAGTCGATTTGAACCAAACCACTATTCCAAAATAGAAATGTGAGGTTGTTGCCGCTGCTTGGCCATAACAATGGGAGCCCGACTTGACTTGTATCAAATGTATTACACTAACCCTGACTCTAACCTTGACACTAACCATAAACCTGACACTAACCCAAACTCACACCCCAATTTTGGAATAGTCGTTCAGTTCAAATCTGCCATGCACCGTCAAACTGACATAGTACCTAAATCTTAATATCTTTCGAAGTTTTTTCAACAGTGATTGGCGTTGTTGTCTTTGCCGCATTCAATGTTCGGGTGTCTCATATAAAACTGACTATGCGTTTGTTGCTCAAACAAATATAGCGCATTCTGCAATTTGCATGTAAGTCCGTGGATATACGTTCTATCAGATGCACCGACTCTAAACATGTTATCCGACACCATGCAGCAACGATGGCATGCGCATTCCCGTGCTGTAATGCACATGCGTCGAACAACTGTCTGTGCAATAGTCCCACAACTATTGTACCGACATTACCCACAATATACACTTTGATAAAAGAATTATAGTAGATTCATCTGACAGTTAGTCAATGTTGGAGCTATAGTAGATTCGTTCGGTGTGACACCATCTGACACTCAGTCGGAGGCTCAGAGCTGGACTCACTGTGCAATAGGAAGCACTGTTATACGAGTAGGTTCCCACACCACATGCGTAGATGAAGTGTCGGAGCTAGCTATAGCTACTTTAGCATACATCTGGGTCCGGACCAGTAGCAATAGCATTATTGTTATCTGTAAATTGTGAAAACAGTAACCTTTCTTTCTTTGGAGTAATGTACAGAGCAAGCCAAGTCATAGAAACCGCAAGCCTATTTACACTGTGTTACTCGCTGTTTTTACCAGTACTCAGTTACTGCTGTGAAATATGGGGAACTACGTATACTACATGTTCTACTAAAAAATGGTGGTTCGATTACTGTGTAGTGTCAACAGATTGTGTCATACTTATATGTTATTTCATTGATACAGAATATTGAAATTCAAAGACTTAGTAGATTTTAAGGTCCTGTCAATTATATTTAAGGTTTTTACTACATGTCAGTACTTGCCAATGTGCAGCAGCTGTTTAAAAAATATCACAATATATTCTTCCAGATTAGAATGTCAGTTTGTATGACAATGTGTGCGCACTAATGTAAAATCTCGATGCCTGTCAAATTATGATGTACAAATTTGGAACTCGTTACCTGTCAGTGTAGCAAAACTGTAAAATATCTGTCCATTTGTTAATCAGCTAAAAATCAATAGGATTAGCAAATTTACGAGATTATTGTATGTTATATTGATATAGTTCGTTACACACACACAGAGGTACTCTCAAATAATTATGCTGTGAACTTATTCAGTGTCATTACTAAATACTGTACTGTTGAGCATTATAGCTAAATTAACTTATGTTACAATTAATTAATTAATTAATTACAATGTGATAGATGTATACAAACTCATATAAGATAATTTCTGCAGTATACTCCTTTTTCTGTCATTATATAATTATTGTTGTTAATACTATGTTCTGTATGGTGACACAAATTGCTCTGCAACACAGCGCAGGCACCAGACCAAAGCGTTTTAAATGGTAGTTAATTTACGATACAACGAAAATTTTGTGGCACTTGCTATTCAAAATTGTTGATGGTATTGTGACGTTTCTTCCTGTGACTTTATTTCTCTGACGTTTCTTCCTGTGACTTTATTTCTATGACGTTTCTTCCTGTGACTTTATTTCTCTGACGTTTCTTCCTGTGACTTTATTTCTCTGACGTTTCTTCCTGTGACTTTATTTCTCTGACGTTTCTTCCTGTGACTTTATTTCTCTGACGTTTCTTCCTGTGACTTTATTTCTCTGACGTTTCTTCCTGTGACTTTATTTCCACCCACCCATTACATGGATAACTACTAGAGTTCAGTGGTCCAAGTGAATCAGTAAACATACAAACAGTCCAGTGGTCAAACAGTCATGTGGTCAAGTGGACCTCGGCACCTGGCACCTGGCACCTGGCAGGACATGCACAAATACAACATTCAGGTTTACATCTTGTAGATGGTGTTCTTAATAACTGTTAAACTGATGCCTACAGCTGGCTGTTAATAATTTTATTTGAAATATGCCCTAACCCACTGCTGAGATAGACCACCAGTGCATCCTTATCCATCTAAGGCGTTGGTTGTATTAATTCACAGTAGGCCAAAAATACTGTATTGGTTGATTAGTTGTGCAGATGGTTGATATGAACTCAGCAAAGATCTTTAGCAATGTGTTTCTTCTGCTGGTCTTTTGCCAGCCTGTGTTACCTCGGAAGGTGACATCATGACATGGTGAGAACATTGGCTACATTGTCTTGGTCGTGTCGAGTAAAAATTGATTCTCCAACTGGCAATCTGGAAATAGCAAACATGAGTAAACATTCACAGCAGTGTCTTGGTTCTTTTGTGTAATGACTTTGCTAGCCGATGTCATTGGCCCTGGGTAATTTACGGAGGCAGTAATAATAATGACTTGTGGAAGCAGTTGCTTTTTACAGACGGTTTTTCTATTTCAAGTTGAGTTGAGACGCTACATAAATTGTGCAACCCTATACAGAACACTAACAATAATGAAAGCATTTATGTAGCGCTGTAAATCCAGGTGAATCTGTTCGAAGGCACTGTCACAAGAACATAGAAATTGCACTAGGCAAATTCAAGGCTAAAAGCATGGCATCAACTCTCCAGTTAAATTATCATTAAGAAATGAAGCTATATTAAAAAAACTAAACACTTAACAGCACTATAGATTTAAGATAATAAAAAAGCATAGAATAAACAAGTAATAATTAATAAATAATACTATGTATATCCTTTGTTACAGTTTGCTTAATGGACACATTATAAAGGAATTAAGGCATATATATATATATATATATATATATATATATATATGAAACCAAATTTTCGTAAATATTTTGATTTATACACTTAGCCACAGTTCCACCGAATGTAACTACCAGGTAATGCTGTTTCTCTACACAAACAGTACAGGGTGTCACTAAATCTAAAACTGTTGCAATACGACCATTCCTAATTTTGACTTGCCCGTGGTCTGTGCCTGCTGTGGTGTGTGAATGTGACATACTGTGGTGTGTGTTTGCATGTTGATTAGGAGACACTGGCACTGCTGATATCCAGGTTCTGGATAGTCTATTCAAGTGACACTCCAGGACACATGACATATGATTAGATAGCGAGACTAAAGTACAAAATGGACACTGTTACATCACAGGATTTTATCCCAACCATTCAACTTCAGTCAAGGGGATCTCATTTTGGCAACCAAAATTGATCACCTAACAAGGCATGTTCATTGTTTCGCAAATCGTTTTAAGTATAACAAAATTCAAATGCTTCATTTGCGGCCTTGCACTTTTTTATGGCCTTTAAATTGGGATTCCTCTTAGTTTCATTGTAAAGTCACTTTATATGGTATAAACTAAAATATTTACCCCCAGATATAATTTAGTGTACGTAGCAGAAGTAACATTTTTATTCCACAGGTCACTGTTTACTATCAAGTCCCTGAATAGTGAGCATGGAAGGTTATAGTCTGATCAGGCAGACATCTACAGCCTGAAAATGCTCTTGTAATGGCGTCCAGTCGAAAGGCACAATTTCTCTGCATGTCTTTCACAGATATTTGTCCATAGGTGTATCAAAAACGGCACATCTACCGTAGGTACATCAGCAACACACACATTTAACATCGATCGCCCCATTGTAATGTATATTTACAACACTGTCACATTTGACAATTATCTACACAAAATGGTTAGCAGTCAGTGATGCACCCAGAGCTCTTGCAGTATACCACTTACAAACTGTATATTTGTTTCTTACTTTCAGGACAATATACAGAAGGTTCCATCTACATGAAAAATGGTAAGGCAGTGTATGTTGCTGGTAAGATGGACAAGAAGGGTGCTACAGCGTACGGCCGCTACAACAACACGTTGATGTCGACGGGCTGGGGCATACTGGAGATCAGAGCAGGTTACGGGGCACTGAAGAAGAACCATGACTTGATGTACGCCGCGGGATTCTTGGAGGGCGTCTTCACAGCAAGGTACAAACTCACTAGTGTTGGACATAACAACACCACCTGGAGTTGTGAGTAAGGCACTTCAAGGGTGTCTTCGTAAGTCAAAAGAAGTAATGGGTTGGCTTTGTACTGGGCACCCTCGGACCCTCCCCACCGTTATGTGTTGTTGGATTACTGATTTTGTTTAATCTAAAAAGGTGTCAGGCTGTCAGCAGATAATCGTCATATCCAACTCGCATATGGCACGGTTGCTGCGTCAGGTTGTGTGGTTCTGATGTCTGTAATAATATCTCACTGACTTAGACTCCTTTCGAGACATCGGGTGATGAGCTTTCACCATCTGGAGCGATCTTTTGCAATTGTTTTACCATCATCCCAGTTGATTTCCGTTTTAGCCAGAACTTTTTAAAATGAATCACGCCAGGTCTAGGTTAGCTTTCACCTGTTCCTGATGCTACCTTCAGTCACCCAGTCCATCGCAATAATTATGCATGTGTCCAGCTAGTGTCTGTTGTTAGAACTTGACGATGTCATGTAGACAGTCCGTCCTGCCGTCCTCATCACTTGTTCTTTGGTGACGTGGTCTGCCTGTTATGAAATGGAGGCATCGCTGGTGAAATATGTCCTTTATATTCTGAACGTATCCTTGTAATAGTACCAGTACGCATTAATAGTTGTTCCATTACTCAGTAGGTGGTGTCACTGTAGTTATTTATTTTCCTGTTGTCACTCGAGCAGCACACACATTTCTAGAAGGATAACAAGAGATCTGTGTGACTCGTTTTGAAGAAATACAAATGCTTTACAAATTATGGTTCACTTATCAGGCAGGTCTGGTTCTTTCTGGCTAGAAAAATTGAAACTTTTGTATTTACAAAATCATGTGACCTTGATGTGTCCCTGTGACAGATATCTACACCATGAACGGATGTTGGCTGAACCAGTTGACTGTTTCCTGCGTCAGATGCAACTTAACCACCCATGAAACAGTTCAGACACACACACCCATAGCAAAGACATCACAGTGACATTACACATACTCATTCAGCAATTCTTCAGGCTGCGAATGGTCTGGTGTATTGAAAGAATTACTTCTGTCTATATTCCGAAGGGCCTTCGCATAAGATAGAATTTTGACCAGTCCAAGATGTGGGTGCTCTACACCTGTGCACATAATCCAGTGAAAACATGCACACAAAATGGATAACATAAACCATTTTTGTGCTTCAGATTTCTGCCTTTCCATATAGCCATCCACTCTTGTTTGTACCTGTTAAAACTTTACCCTTCCAAATGACTGGTGCATAGGTCTCATAATACGCATATACTTTTCAAACATTGTAGTATAAGTTAGCTGAAATGATCAACAGCTGATTAAGGTACTATTGGTGGTAGGTACTATTGACTCACATCGTATTACCACAAAGTGATGCACCAGCGCCCCCTGGTGTGTAATGATGTAGTAACATGGTTGTGGTTGACTCGAGTCTTTTTCCCGCAGGCAGATCTACCAGAACTACATGAACCTTAAGCCAGTGGCCGTCCCGCAGTCACGGCCGAAACTTGAGGAGAAACTGAGGCGATATTTCCAGAAGAACGACGAATGGGTCCGGGGGATGATATCGAAGCACAGCAGTGGTGACCCCTACTGGCGACATGTGGCATATATCATGGCGCAGTTTGATGGGTTGTACGATGGATACAAGTCCGTGGCTGATATGAACAAGTCATGGGTACGGTCTCATGTTCTTTATCTTGTCTTAATTTAACGATTAGAAGCTGGGAGGTCAACTAATCCAAAATTTGGACACTGAGGTGGGCTCCTAGACTACAAACTAGTCATAGTCACTGAGGTGGCTCCTAGACTAGGAACTAGTCACAGTCACTGAGGTGGGCTCCTAGACTAGGAACTAGTCACAGTCACTGCGGTTGGTTCTTAGACTAGGAACTAGTCATAGTCACTGAGGTGGCTCCTAGACTAGGAACTAGTCACAGTCACTGGGTGGGCTCCTAGACTAGGAACTAGTCACAGTCACTGAGGTGGGCTCCTAGACTAGGAACTAGTCACCGTCACTGGGGTGGGCTCTAGACTAGAACTAGTCACAGTCACTGAGGTGGGCTCCTAGACTAGGAACTAGTCACAGTCACTGAGGTGGGCTCTAGACTAGGAACTAGTCACAGTACTGAGGTGGCTCTAGACTAGAACTAGTCAAGTCACTGAGGTGGCTCCTAGACTAGGAACTAGTCACAGTCACTGAGGTGGGCTCCTAGACTAGGAACTAGTCATAGTCACTGAGGTGGGCTCCTAGACTAGGAACTATCACGTCACTGAGGTGGGCTCTAGACTAGGAACTATCACAGTCACTGAGGTGGGCTCCTAGACTAGGAACTAGTCACAGTCACTGAGGTGGGCTCCTAGACTAGGAACTAGTCAAGTCACTGAGGTGGGCTCCTAGACTAGGAACTAGTCACAGTCACTGGGTGGGCTCCTAGACTAGGAACTAGTCACAGTCACTGAGGTGGGCTCCTAGACTAGGAACTAGTCACCGTCACTGAGGTGGGCTCTAGACTACGAACTAGTCACAGTCACTGAGGTGGGCTCCTAGACTAGGAACTAGTCACAGTCACTGAGGTGGGCTCCTAGACTAGGAACTAGTCACAGTCACTGAGGTGGGCTCCTAGACTAGGAACTAGTCACAGTCACTGAGGTGGGCTCCTAGACTAGGAACTAGTCACAGTCACTGAGGTGGGCTCCTAGACTACGAACTAGTCACAGTCACTGAGGGTGGGCTCCTAGACTAGGAACTAGTCACAGTCACTGAGGTGGGCTCCTAGACTAGGAACTAGTCACAGTCACTGAGGTGGGCTCCTAGACTAGGAACTAGTCACAGTCACTGAGGTGGGCTCCTAGACTAGGAACTAGTCACAGTCACTGAGGTGGGCTCCTAGACTAGGAACTAGTCACAGTCACTGAGGTGGGCTCCTAGACTAGGAACTAGTCACAGTCACTGAGGTGGGCTCCTAGACTAGGAACTAGTCACAGTCACTGGGGTGGGCTCCTAGACTAGGAACTAGTCACAGTCACTGAGGTGGGCTCCTAGACTAGGAACTAGTCACAGTCACTGAGGTGGGCTCCTAGACTAGGAACTAGTCACAGTCACTGAGGTGGGCTCCTAGACTAGGAACTAGTCACAGTCACTGAGGTGGGCTCCTAGACTAGGAACTAGTCACAGTCACTGAGGTGGGCTCCTAGACTAGGAACTAGTCACAGTCACTGAGGTGGGCTCCTAGACTAGGAACTAGTCACAGTCACTGAGGTGGGCTCCTAGACTAGGAACTAGTCACAGTCACTGAGGTGGGCTCCTAGACTAGGAACTAGTCACAGTCACTGAGGTGGGCTCCTAGACTAGGAACTAGTCACAGTCACTGAGGTGGGCTCCTAGACTAGGAACTAGTCACAGTCACTGAGGTGGGCTCCTAGACTAGGAACTAGTCACAGTCACTGAGGTGGGCTCCTAGACTAGGAACTAGTCACAGTCACTGAGGTGGGCTCCTAGACTAGGAACTAGTCACAGTCACTGAGGTGGGCTCCTAGACTAGGAACTAGTCACAGTCACTGAGGTGGGCTCCTAGACTAGGAACTAGTCACAGTCACTGAGGTGGGCTCCTAGACTAGGAACTAGTCACAGTCACTGAGGTGGGCTCCTAGACTAGGAACTAGTCACAGTCACTGAGGTGGGCTCCTAGACTAGGAACTAGTCACAGTCACTGAGGTGGGCTCCTAGACTAGGAACTAGTCACAGTCACTGAGGTGGGCTCCTAGACTAGGAACTAGTCACAGTCACTGAGGTGGGCTCCTAGACTAGGAACTAGTCACAGTCACTGAGGTGGGCTCCTAGACTAGGAACTAGTCACAGTCACTGAGGTGGGCTCCTAGACTAGGAACTAGTCACAGTCACTGAGTGGGCTCCTAGACTAGGAACTAGTCACAGTCACTGAGGTGGGCTCCTAGACTAGGAACTAGTCACAGTCACTGAGTGGGCTCCTAGACTAGGAACTAGTCACAGTCACTGAGTGGGCTCCTAGACTAGGAACTAGTCACAGTCACTGAGATGGGCTCCTAGACTAGGAACTGTTGTTTAATCTAGTAGTGAATTGGCCCTCTCTAAATTCCACCTGTCTTACCATTTGTAATTTGGCATTCTTGAAGATGGGCCTACAGGTCTCCATGGCTAAGTTCCTGGCTGCGTCTCTTGTTTCAGCCAAACGATGTATTTGTTGTTCAAATGCTCAATGGGATTGGAGATGTAATTGACCTGGCCAAGGCCCTAGAACCCGAGAGTTGGCCCGACTACGCACACATGAGTCACTCAGAGCTGTTGAAGTACGTCAATGCTCGCGGTCACTGCTCAGCCCTCATCAAGGTACGAATACCGGAAATGCCACATCATTTTATGAAATGTGCTCCAAATCCACATACCAACCATACACATTCTACATGGGTTGGGTGAATGTAGTGTTTGCATTTTAGTCTGTTGTACGTTGTTTCCCAAAATTGTAAGTGATACTTTTTTAAGATAATGGAATTACACACATGACAGTTCTAAATGTACCAATCAACTTTTGGGTTAAATAGTCAATTCACTGTGATGGATATGTTTGTATAGGTGACATGCATATCTACAAAGTGTGTCAGTTGATATGATGTATAAATGGTGCTCATTCTAAGACTTCCAGTATAACGCCATATGACAAAAACTTCTATCACACAGCAAGTACACCCAAAGAATTCAAACACACCAGTTCACAAACATCCACAAGAAAATGTCACCTTCACTTGTTAAAGGTAATGGGTGCATCCAGAACGTTTGCAGAAGTGCGTCTCGATTTTTGCAGCTGGTTGGGACCTAGAATGGTTAAATGGAGAAGTATGGTATTATAATAAAATAAATCCAGAACCATTACAAAATTTATTCGGCAATCCATAAAAAAATTGGCAGCCCAATAGTTGTGAACAACTGGACATAAACATCTTTAACAAAAGGATGTTGCGATGTAGATCGTCATTCATCTTGGTGTGGTACCAATTGTAAATCAGCATTACCAAGGGCCCTATAAATATTTGTTTCTCCTTAACAGTGGGTGATCTTGTATACCCGAAAACTATCATCACCATGATGCATCAGCGGGACAGCGTTACTGGTGTGTCATGGAAATAGTGTCCCCAGTAATACGGCAATGGATGTTTGTGTTTTGAAATAGCTCCTTTAATTTAATAAAAGATTTTGATTAGTGATGAATTTTCCTCAAGAGTTCTTATAGTGAAACAGTCCCAGGGCCACCTGTCTGTCTGGCCACTCCCGGAGCATTTCTTGCATGGGGACCGGCCACTCCCGGAGCATTTCTTGCATGGAGTCTGGCCACTCCCGGAGCATTTCTTGCATGGAGTCCGGCCACTCCCGGAGCATTTCTTGCATGGAGTCCGGCCACTCCCGGAGCATTTCTTGCATGGAGTCCGGCCACTCCCGGAGCATTTCTTGCATGGAGTCCGGCCACTCCCGGAGCATTTCTTGCATGGGGACCGGCCACTCCCGGAGCATTTCTTGCATGGAGTCTGGCCACTCCCGGAGCATTTCTTGCATGGAGTCCGGCCACTCCCGGAGCATTTCTTGCATGGAGTCCGGCCACTCCCGGAGCATTTCTTGCATGGAGTCCGGCCACTCCCGGAGCATTTCTTGCATGGGGACCGGCCACTCCCGGAGCATTTCTTGCATGGAGTCCGGCCACTCCCGGAGCATTTCTTGCATGGAGTCTGGCCACTCCCGGAGCATTTCTTGCATGGAGTCCGGCCACTCCCGGAGCATTTCTTGCATGGAGTCCGGCCACTCCCGGAGCATTTCTTGCATGGAGTCGGCCACTCCCGGAGCATTTCTTGCATGGAGTCCAGCCACTCCTGGAGCATTTCTTGCATGGAGTCTGGCCACTCCCGGAGCATTTCTTTCATGGAGTCCGGCCACTCCCGGAGCATTTCTTGCATGGAGTCCGGCCACTCCCGGAGCATTTCTTTCATGGAGTCTGGCCACTCCCGGAGCATTTTCTGCATGGAGTCCAGCCACTCCTGGAGCATTTCTTTCATGAAGTCTGGCCACTCCTGGAGCATTTCTGGCATGGAGCTTGGTCACTCCCAGAGCCTGTCTGGCATGGAGTCCGGCCACTCCTGGAGCCTGTCTGGCATGGAGTCCGGCCATTCCTGGAGCCTGTCTGGCATGGAGTCCGGCCACTCCTGGAGCCTGTCTGGCATGGATTCCAGCCACTCCTGGAGCCTGTCTGGCATGGAGCCCGGCCGCTCCTGGAGCCTGTCTGGCATGGAGCCCGGTCAGCCCATGTGATGGATGGCTGTTACAAAAAAACGGACTATTTTCTATAAAATAGATATAAATACATAGATAATCTTCACATGATTTCTTGTTGGCAAGTCCAACTCTCTACAGCGGAAAGTCGCACATGTATAAATGTATTCAGATATTATGCTCAGATGTAGGCGTGTACATATTTGGGTGTATTTTACTGTTGTTCTGTCAGGTGACCGGGGCTTACGAAGACATGTTTATGTCGCACTCCAGCTGGTTTATGTACGCAGCCACAATGCGCATCTTCAAACACTACCATTTCAATGTCCTGGACCCGCAGACCTCGATCAAGGAGATGAGTTTTTCCAGTTATCCAGGTAAGACAGATAGGTATAGGAACTATAGAAAAATACTAAAATTGTTGGTTGCTGTGTAGCACATTTCCCGTTTATTAATAACATACATAAGTACCTCTCAAGAAATGTGGTGTGTGATCTGACTATTTTGAACGCATCCTCTGATCTTGTTTGGCAGACTGAAGTAATAGTGGGTCACATGATTTATGTCACATGACTTGTGTCATGTGATACTTATGTCACGGGACACAAGGGCAAAAGGTACGTCATCTTCCAGAAATCTTGTTGAGATATGTGGATGACACCATAGAAAAGAATGAAGCAGAACATTCCACACCATCACAGTGAATGGACGAGGACAGCATGTTTACGGTCGAACCAGGACAGGATGATGAAGGCCATCTCAAAGAGGTGGATCATATCAAGAAAGTACTGAAAACTGATGGCTACAAACCGTTGATGTTTAACATCACTCCACCGAGGGGGAAATGATAATGACATGACAACATCTAGCAGAAGAGAATGTGCCTTAAACCTGACCTCTGTGAGTAAAGTGTCAAAAAGGTTGGCAAGAATTGTCAACTATGACATACCAATGTACCACAAATCGACCAACACCTGCAGGTCCCAGCTGGTACACAATGGACAGGGCGGATAATGTAATCAAATGTGGCGTGGCGTGGCGTGGCGTGGCGTGGCGTGGCGTGGCGTGGCGTGGCGTGGCGTGGCGTGGCGTGGCGTGGCGTGGCGTGGCGTGGCGTGGCGTGGCGTGGCGTGGCGTGGCATATGACGTGATTAAAGAACATTAAAGATCGTTGCTCTTCTCACCAATCCACGTAAGGTATAAGTTAGCATAAACTGACGACAGGTCAGTGATATTCTGTGAAAAACATTAACATTCTGAGAACTTGTACAGGAGAAAATAAAGGAAGCATTTGATCATAGCCCACAAAGGGAATCAATATTGAATCTATCTTTATAAAAACCTACCTTAAAATTGACATTATGTTAAAAGGAGTTGATGTCGTGAAAAAGTTAGTGTTTGGGGCTTATTGACTCACTGGAAATTTTTATTTAAACAATGGATGATATGACATTGTCACCTCATACAGGTGTGTGTGATTTTTGTCAGGTTTCCTTGAGTCGTTGGACGACTTCTACTTGATGGACAATAGCCTAGTGTTGCTGCAGACCACCAACAGTGTGTACAACCAGTCCCTCTACAAACTGGTCCAGCCAGCCTCCGTGTTGGCATGGCAACGCGTCAGAGTTGCCAACATGATGGCATCCACCGGGAAAGAATGGACCCAAGTGTTCGCCAAGTTTAACTCTGGTTTGTGCAAATGTGTCCGTTGAATTGTACTGTTTTCTGGTAGAATATATATATATATATATATATATTGAAGTTATCCTCTTGTAATATCAACATGACAGTATGGGCATGCTAAACTGAAAATATGAATAAATATATTAGTTAAAAAAATTGGCGAAAAAAAAATCTTTTTGATTTGATTATGCTAATTGTTTTGACATGCAAAAGATATATCATATTTTCATGTTTTGTTAATACTGTTATATACAAAGTTGCCATTTATTTGTGTATACATATTGCAGCTTCACAGCTCTGTTATGGAATTATAGTCCCAGCGTATAGGGCACTTGCTAAGAAATAACAAATTGTAGTCATAACGTATGATGTACGGTACGGTACGGTACGGTACGGTACGGTACGGTACGGTACGGTACGGTACGGTACGGTACGGTACGGTACGGTACGGTACGGTACGGTACGGTAAGTATAATATACTAAGTATAGCATAGTTTACTATGTTGATTAATTATGTAGGTATTTAGCAAATTTACGGAGGTGCCAACAGTATGCCTATACGTGTATACATCTTTGCAAATAATCATTGATAATAAGACATGTTTTGGAAATATATGGTTTAAAACATATGTTGCACTGACCTACAAGTGTGTTGTTTCTTGACATTGACATTAATGTGGTGCTCCGATTCATGAGGGATACACAGGCCCCAGTGTTAGAGAGGTGCGGATGATGTAGGGGTTAGCACATCCACCTAGCAAGCTGGTGGACTGGGTTAAATACCACGTCATGGTAGGCATGGTATATTTGGTGTTAAAACCTGACTCTCAACATTGAGAGCTGTGCACTCCCCATGAATCGGAGAATCACGTTAATGTCGGTTGCGTCTTAATTTGGGACACAAAAGAACCACTGAGGACAACAAGCACCCTGACCCTGTCCACCCTCAATGCCTGCATAGAAAGGTCAGCTTGGTGTAAATGTTCTGACAAAATCTCAACTATGACTAGTTCAATGTGACCACAATATACACAGACTAGTCGGTTAACAAAACCGTTCCGAGTGCTGGAAACAACTAGACCTACAACAGGTGTTACTTGAAGTGGTCCAGCCCCAGTCGACGTGTCTGTACAAGTTGTTCTGTTGCAGGCACATACAACAACCAGTACATGGTCATTGACCTGAAGAAGATCCACCTCGGTCAGTCGATTGACGACAACGCCCTCTGGGTGGTGGAGCAGATACCAGGACTCGTTGTCGGAGAGGACCAAACCCCCACACTCAGGACTGGTGCGTCATGTGACAAACGCAACACAAAGACACAGAATGAAAGTTATGATTAACGCAGTAATTATTTATATAAGACAAGTTCATGTACTCCAGTATGTCTGTGAATATAGAAAATTATGCGGTACAGCTGTAATTAGGAACCTTTTGAAGCAAACTAGACTTACTTGTCTTAAATCACATACCCACTGTAAATGTCTTTATCCAGTGACGACTCCTATCTCATCCCTTTCGTGGTTACGCTTAATGATTTTGTATGTCACGTCTCTGAGCTCAGATTCTCGAGGATATAGGTGCTGTAGAAATGTGTATTTTTTTATTATTAATATGTCCATTTTTAAAGAAGTCTGCTGTGATCAAACTAGTGAGTGTGTGTGGCACTATGGGTGTTTGTGGATATTTTTACTGACCTTGACTTAATTTTGTACTAAGTGGCAATGGCTGTTTCCCAACCCTCCATACACAAATGCATATAAACACTTATTCCCTCATGACACTCATTGCGCCACCTAGTGTCTCTTGCTAGACACTACACTAACCATTATGTGGCGCCATCTGGTGTATGTTACAGGCTACTGGCCATCGTACAACGTTCCTTTCTACGAGTCGGTGTACAACCAAAGTGGCTACCCAGACTTTGTGAAGAAACACGGCACTGACTTCTCCTACCAACTCGCTCCACGGGCAAAGATCTTCCGTCGTGACCAGGGCAAAGTGGTTGACATGACAACCATGAAGGCCATCATGCGATATAACGGTGAATGTGACTACACTGTCTGCCTTCGACTTTGCAGGCCGTCATAGCTGATCTAATATTATTTATTCTATCAGGAAAATAAAAATAAAAATTACGTTCTCATAAAGCACAGTACGCAGAACTCCAGTAAAATTTACAAATATCCACCACTGGCTAGAGCCATGCATACCAGGGAATGAACAGGAACAATGTACAATGAACGTACTTGCCCAAGATTGGAAGTGACACAGGGTTTAAATCTGTGTTATTTTGTATTATTTGAGCCTCTGTATAGAGGCTCCCAGTCAACATTACACCCACCATATATCATATTTTACATGTTTGAGCTGTTTTCTACTGAGCTACTTGGTATATCAATTACTCGTCTAGTTCTTCTTATTAATTATGACGCCGCAGTTTCAAATATGTATTGTTGTATTTCAGATTATAAGACTGATCCGTATTCAGAAGGGCAGCCATGCAACGCTATATGTTGCCGTGGAGATTTGGGTGAAGACCCGGCCCCCTTTGGGTGCTTCGACACAAAGGTGATTGTTTATAATAATAATAATTGTAAAACTTCTATAGTGCCTTAAAAAGTTCAAGCTCAAGGCACAACAAACAAAATCATTTGGCTAGTCATACACAGGGACAGGCAAAAGTTGTCATTGGAGCATGGAATTGCCGAACATTTTGTGGTGGAAAAGCAATTTCAAACAAATATGTTTTCGGTTTTTTTACTAAAGGTGTCTATAGTTACAGAAGATTTAATCGCAACAGGGAGTTGATTCCAAAGCACATTTGCCAATATTCGGCTTAGTTTTAGGAACAAAATGTTACATGAAGTAGTGTGATAGATATCAACAGTCGTCGCCATTGTTCAGGTATAATGGTTTCAAAATAACATTGCCATTTTTCATTTGCTAAATATTGTTCTTCATTAACTCATTGGTAATCTTTAACCTTCCAGAAAAATCAGCTATCATCTTACATGATTGTAGAAACATTTTCTTTAACTTTTAAGACAACGCAACTTTTATTTTGGCGTTTTAAATTAAACAGTGTAATGACATTGTAATAAGACTTCTCCAACGCATTCAAATGAAATATAGAATTAGTTTAAATTGTTTAGGCAGTTCGGACAGATGTTAGGAGAGACAGAGTTTCAGCTAAATAACATGTTTGTAATGTTATGGTTAAAAGCAGTCTCTGTACCACTAAGTATACTCTGAAACTGGCAGAGATATGGACCTAAAGAAATGTTATGTTTAGGTTTCTGACTACAAGATGGCGCTACTGAGGCAGGCCTTCGTCATGAACGGTCCGACTCTTGGCACAGGTCTGAAGCCATTTTCATGGACGGGTCCTTTCAAGAATACCTCCCACGTGGGTCTGCCGACCACGTACGACTTTGATTGGGTCCCAACCAGACCACTGCTCTAGATATGCAATGTACAAACAATTGCATCACAGACCATTCGAAAAAGATCAACATTGTTTTACAGGGCATTGTCAATTGTGATATATCAAGTTTTCAATTGTACATCTCAATCAACAGACTTTTGTAATAGAAGGTGTAGGTATGGAAATGATGAAGAATAAAAAACAATTATTTATTTAGATCAACCAAGAACATAACAGAACATTTACAAGACATGATAATGAATGATACATTTTTATTGATCTATGGAGACCAAGGGACCATTTCACTAACATAAATAGCTTTGAAGGAAAATTCATCCTTAAACTAAATTTGTTGTTAAATTTAATGATTTTTTCAAAATACCAACATCCATTGCCATGTTACCGAGGACACTATTTCCATGACACACCAGTGACAATGAACCGCTGATGCGTCGTGGTGTTGACAGTTTTCGGGTAATCAAGATTACTGTTAAGGATCAAAATTGATGTTAAAGTGATAAATCGGGTTTAAGAGCTCTTAGCAACATTAGTGAAATGGTCACCTATACAGGTGATCATGTCAAATTATGTAAAGACAATATTTTACATGTTTATACATATTTTAGTAGGTGGAGGGGTGTGTGTGAATAATTAGAAACATGATATGATCATAAATTATACAGTCATGTTTATCTGGTTTTCAATAATCTAGTCATGCTCCCCAAGTCTTGTATGGGAACTGTCTTGATTATGTAGGTTTGATACCATATGTATTAAGATGTCTCACTAATCCACATGTTTGGTTTATCTTGACAAACCCTTTGGGAACCAAAGTGAGCACATAAACAAAACATGATTGTGTGTGGAGATGCTAGTGAACTGTAATGAATATTGTTTAAACAGATCTTCACATATGTTGCACAAAGCATCTGTTGTTAATGCAAGTAGCTGGGTTGATTTGCGTGTAATTGGATGATGTACTGTACCAGTGGAGGGTGATGTTGTGGTGTTCAAACCAAAACTCTGGGAAGTAATGAGTGACATAGCACGGCAACCCAGGCACGCGATTTCCATTGTTAGCTCAGTGTGCTGAAATGAACCAGGAAAACATTGGGATGATGTTTGTGGGGCAGTGATAGGGTGTCTGCTGGAGTTTGTGTACAAGCTTTAGATTTATTCAGGGGTGATGATGTGTAGAATCTCTAAATTGGTGACTTTGTCCTGTTTTGTCTGCTTTCCATAACATACTCTACTGTACCTCAGTACTTTAGCCTGGTACTGTACTGTCTATGCTTACTGTACTGTACTGCACTAGTGCACAAAGCAAAACTACCAATTTCCAGCCTAGAACCAAGCAGTTGCATATTTTCAGTCCTCAAAATGTTTGCCATTGTATTAGGATGTGTAGTGTCATTGGGAATGTAATTCACTAGTGGCTCCATCTACAGAGTGGAACCGGTTAATGCACAGTGAAGACGTTGGGGATACAAGATCCAATCAGAGAGGTACAGAGTGGTAGGTGATACAGTAACAACCAAGTTACATAGGTGGAGTCGGGCAGGGACTGGCTGTATCTATGGAGCCGTATTGGTTGTGGAGCCACATTGATTCAGTCAAAATATTTACCCGGTGAAGCCACCTCAGTGTATCTCACTGCTGCTGTACACAATGGAAGTAGCACGGCCTGCATTTCTAGGGGTTTAGTGTCACAAGAGATGGAGAGGATAGTTTCTGGTCGATTCCCAGACAACTCACCCATTGGGACTGCCCGGTTGATGTCCTCAGACATCACCAAAGGAGAAGGTTATCATAATTGCAGACTTGATTTCAGAAATATCTACTAATTTACTAGGTAGACTCTGTGATATTTAAAATCGTGTTGATGGAGAGACTTGTGCGAAACAGCGTATGTTTATTTCTATCATGTTTTTCTCTACAGATTTATGGGTTTTTGCTGTTGAATATTTTTGACTAATATTTTATCTTTAGCCAAAAGGATGTGGTAATAAATTTGTGTACTGCTATAAATAACAGTCTTTGTGCCAGTTACTTAGCAACTGATAAAGCCACACTCATACAGCTTTGGATGTGTAGAAAATCTAGTTTTGTGGCTTTTCTATTAGTAGACTTAACAAGAAGCTTGGTTTCAATATCAAAACAGCCACACTGAATTGTACTGTTGGCTTGTGGTCACATGATGCTGGTCATGTGACCACAAGGCAATCCAATTCCCTGGTAAAAAATGGTCCAGCCATCCTTGTTGATTACACCACCAGGCAGTTGTCATGTACAATATTACAGCAATTTACTGTACCTTTTACAACTACGTCCAGTGAGAATAATGCTCACAAGCCGAGTTAAAGATAACAGATGATCCAAATATAATCACCCGTTTGACCCTACTCATGAGTGACTTCTGTACTGAGTTACTTCATGACAAAACCGAAACTGTTGAACCTTGAAAGAAAATAAGCACAGGCTCAGCTTAACTTCAGCATTTTAGCAAGGCAACATGCCAGGCCGTTCAAGGGACGTTTCAACATGCTCCTTTCTGGGTGGAGCGGAATCGTTGGAGTCCAACAAAACATCAGCTGTGACTTAGAAATTTTCCTGGAAAAGGAAATGGCTATAAATTCCAGAACACTTATCTACACAAAATCTTTGACTTATTTTGGTTGAACTCTGCATTTATGATGACAAATGCTGAGATGCACCAGAGACAGCTGTCAAACCCATGAGCCAGGGAGTCCAGATATGCAGTTGAAACTTGGAGAAGAACAAGTCAGCTGGAATATCAAACGAACACTTGTCCATCCTCCAAAGTGAGTAGAAATACCTGAGTTTAAATAAACTGGCTAACATTAGGCCCCGGGGGAGTGGTTTCATCCAAGCCTAATGTGTTCTCTGTAATTCGAACTGTGTGTCTTCTGTGATAAGACTGACACATCCAACACCGGTATCCCATTAATGAGTCGCAAATTTTATTTGTTAATATATACACATTATATATAATGTACATCAATACATTTATATTATACTGATTTGTTCATAAATTTTTTGTTAATATTATTATTATTAATATTACATTCACACAACTATCAGTGTCAGTTATATTTAACAAGTGAACACCCAGAGATCAATTAACACACAGGTCATGTTATCAAAGCTTTCTGGAATGACTCACAAAATTATCTTGACAGAATACCAAACTAAACTACATGTAAATGGTTATGAA
Source organism: Ridgeia piscesae (assembly GCA_025642075.2). Classification (NCBI taxonomy): domain Eukaryota; kingdom Metazoa; phylum Annelida; class Polychaeta; order Sabellida; family Siboglinidae; genus Ridgeia; species Ridgeia piscesae. Next base: position 297,812 of record JAODUO010000087.1, on the reverse strand, counting down.
CAAATTCAGAGTTGTGAAGCCAGCTTTGCCAGCACCCTATGATTTGCCAACACCCTGTGAGTCAATTGTATGAGGGATGATCTCCGTAACTACTTAGCCCTGAATGTTCTTGCATCTCACGCAGTAAGAGACAAGATGTCCGACCTGTGGTAATATTAGCACTTTTAACTGTCAAAACACACCTTATCATAATATGCGACTGTTTCAAACTAAATATTACAGGCACCTCTGTATTTCAGAAAATGTATGGACTGCAGGGGGCTTCGTCTGCCTGCATGTTATTGTGTTTACTTGAGTGTTTTTATTTGAATCCAATTGTTGAAATGGGCCAACCACTTTCTGATATGTAGCAGACTGAAATTGTCCACCAAGCAAAATTAGGTAACTAATCACACTGACATTTAACCACGTCTTATGTTGTTGAATTTCAGCTGGCTTGGTTTAAGTTCACAATGTTCAGTCAATTTGTCAAATTGCTTAGTCTATAAATTTATACTAATTTTCAGTCACCATGACAGCATTTGAAGAAACGCCAGACCAAAATATGTGGCATCAGTGCTGCCATCTGTGAAACCACACGCAGATCAATTTATACATACAGGGACTACAAAGTGACAATTATCCTAGACGTACATTCCACGTTATGCCTCATTTTGTAGGTGGAACATTTCACACAAATTCCATTTCACATAAATACATGACACTCTCGTACAGAAGTTTTCACAGAAACGGTCACTCCTGCAGTGAACAGTACTTCACCATACATGACAGCAACACATAACACCACCTATACAGAAAACGAAACAAAACAAAACTTAACCACCTGTACAACTGTGTGCTTAAGAGAAAATGTACAACATTACGATGCGGCTGAATCCACTAAAACAGTACCAGTTGATCCAGCACATTTTAAAATCAACAAAGTTTTACTGACCCTATCACAAGTATGTATGCACACCTGACGATGTCTGATCTTCGTTGGTGTTGTAAGATGAAGAAACGGCAACAACTCAACAATGTGGTGACAACAGTCAACAGCGATATGTATACAGATACGAAAGTACAGTCATCACTTACAGAAGTATCGCCGACTGAGAATAATTCATCTGACCACGAAACAACTGACTGACTTACGAGATAAACACATTTGATCTCAACTTAATCTAGACGTTTGTTCAGTAAATTAGAACACGTGGCATTCAACGCACGGAAACAAAATCTATGACACCGACACGGATGGGCAGACATCGAGGGTCCAATGTAATGGTTGGCCTTGTGCCAGGCATCAGGCACAGTCATCCTTGCTGTGGTAATATTCCTTGGCCCAATGAGCTGGGATAGGGATAACATCAGTGACGATGGCGAGTGCTCCTCGCTCAGTGCTCCTCGCTCAGTGCTCCTTGGTCTTCACTGAGCTGTGCCATCTTGTGTGCCCTGCCACCAAAGAAATCAGAACATTAACGGTCACGCGTCCCATCGAGATACTAATTCGTATGTGAATGTAACATACAAGTAGACATTTAGATCTGCATTGCATGTATATACACAGAAAATCAAAGAGAAAATACCTCTGATGCCAGATGGGGCCGATTTTGTATTACATAGACACATTTAGTAGCTGATAGAATACATAGACAGACTGCAATAGTCAATATACATTTTTTACTCTGGTTAACTAATAAAAACATATACAGATTTATATTAAAAAAGTCAATTAAAACATAAAGAACAAAATGACTTGTTTGTTCGGGATGTTTACTATATTTTTACATTTACTTATCATGAGGGGTAATAAAAAGTTGGCCACATGTGAGTTTCGTAACCACAGTATTTGTGAATAAACGTCATAACACAGATGGTTGTTATTATCCATGTTTCATGACAAGACATTTTTATTTACCTACAAATCTTTCAATGATTGCAATTGTCAACTTTCATTCAAACTACTAATTCCGGGACACGGGTAAGAGTTAGTATGCTCTGTAAGAATAGGTAAATTTCAAATTGACTGGACTGAATGAAGAGAAAGACGTGCGTACGTAACAACCCCCTCTCACCTGTGAGGAGATGATGGGGATCGGGGTGCCGTGCATGAGGTCAGGGTTGAGTAGGATGGGCACGGACGAGAGGGGTTGGTGGGTGCCGGCCACCATCTTGGGTGGGCTGGTGATGTTGGGCAGTGGGGGGTGCAGAATGTACTGGCCGGTGGTCAGCGAAGGCATTGGCACAGTCAGCGGGCTGTTGGAGTGGCGTTCCAGCGGGGGCGGTGACGGTCCAGTGACCACTGGTGAACCAGTGGTGTCACGGTTGGGTGAGTCTGCAAAACAAACACCAGTTGTCATCAGATACTATTTATAGTTTTTGTTATTTTATCGAATATTATACTGCAAACAGTTCTGAACAGAGGAGTATAGTATATAAATATAGGTAGTATTATTTTATAATTATCCTTTTTAATTACAATTTATCATTGCTGTTACTATGTATTGTAGTGTTACTATCACTTTTTATTAAATCATGTGAAGCAGTATGTGTTTGAATAAAGGAATTTTAAATATAAATAATCAACAGTTTTGATGGATCCTGAAAATGTTCAAGCTAACAATAAATGCTGTGGGTAGGGTACTGCTTCACTTGTGACAAAACCCAAAAAAAAAATTGAGGAAGGATGCATAAATACCCTAATATACATAACCAATGAATTTGCACCGTAACATTGAACTCCACTGGGATAGAGTCCTTAGTTCAAAGCCATGCAGTCATGATGAGACATTCAGGTTGTGAAAGATCATCACAGCATGTGGTACACTGTAAGATGTCAACACTGTGTGATACACCTACTACATTGGTGTCAGAAGTGGGATTTGCAAGAATGTTGATATATAACATAGGGACCAATCTTCTAAACATGCCAGGCAATCCGATGACACGTCGTTGACTGAACCTATTATATTTACCACTGCGTCTGTAGTTGGAGTTTGCGAGCTGTGGTGAGGTCATGGCAGGCGCCGACGCTGCTGAATGTTGTAGTCCACCAGATGGCTCCACTGGTGGGACTGTGGGCTGCGTTGTCTTACCAGCTGCATCCGATACAGCATTATCTTTCATTGTCATCGAAACCAGTCTTCTCTGATCTGTGGTAACATGTAAAAATTGCAACTATAAATTTATTATAAACAAAACAATTTCAACATACCAATTGTATGTGGTTTGATGACAACAGAGTGTACACTGGACTGGAAGAAAACAAAACAAAACAACAAAGAAACAAAACAAGTGAGGAGCCAGTGACTAGACCTACCAATTTCGTGTGGCTTGAAGACGTCGTTGTGTAGATTGGGGAGGAAGGAGTTGATCTGGTCCCAGGTGAGTTTCCACAGCTGGGATTCCTCTTCCCCCGCGTCCTCCCCATGGGTTGTGTCCTCCGTCTGACGACGGAGGATGCCAGCCGTGTGCATCACCAGCAGCATGTTCTTGAGTGACTCAGGGATGGCCTCGCACTGGACGCGACACACAGACATAGGGGTAGATTATATGGGGAGATATAGGGGTAGATTAAATGGGGAGACATAGGGGTAGATTATATGGGGAGATATAGGGGTAGATTAATGGGGAGACATGGGGTAGATTATATGGGGAGAATAGGGGTAGATTATATGGGGAGACATAGGGGTAGATTATATGGGGAGACATAGGGGTAGATTATATGGGGAGATATAGGGGTAGATTATATGGGGAGACATAGGGGTAGATTATATGGGGAGACATAGGGGTAGATTATATGGGGAGACATAGGGGTAGATTATATGGGGAGACATAGGGGTAGATTATATGGGGAGACATAGGGGTAGATTATATGGGGAGATATAGGGGTAGATTATATGGGGAGACATAGGGGTAGATTATATGGGGAGACATAGGGGTAGATTATATGGGGAGATATAGGGGTAGATTATATGGGGAGACATAGGGGTAGATTATATGGGGAGATATAGGGGTAGATTATATGGGGAGACATAGGGGTAGATTATATGGGGAGACATAGGGGTAGATTATATGGGGAGACATAGGGGTAGATTATATGGGGAGACATAGGGGTAGATTATATGGGGAGACATAGGGGTAGATTATATGGGGAGATATAGGGGTAGATTATATGGGGAGACATAGGGGTAGATTATATGGGGAGATTATATGGGGATATAGGGGTAGATTATATGGGGAGACATAGGGCTAGATTATATGGGGAGATATAGGGGGAGATTATATGGGGAGATATAGGGGTAGATTATATGGGGAGACATAGGGGTAGATTATATGGGGAGATATGGAGTAGATTATATGGGGAGATATATGGGTAGATTATATGGGGAGATATAGGGGTAGATTATATGGGGAGATTATATGGGGAGATATAGGGGTAGATTATATGGAGAGATACAGGGGTAGATTATATAGAGAGATATAGGGGTAGTTTATATGGGAATTACTACATTACTGTATTATCCCAAAACCCAGTAATTTAAGAAAAAACTGCATATAGATCATTATACAATCAAAAGACTTGTTATATAGAATACTACAGGTCTCCTGCTGGAGAGCTTGTCTCTGTCCTGTCATCTACACCAGAAGATACACACTGTCACAAAGAGTGCCTGATTCCCGCCGCTCATCAACCAGCAGGAATGGATGTTCCAGTTTCGTTACAACACTTGGCATGTTTTCTCCCATGGTCGGTACAGTCTGTATCAACTCTTTGTTTTTCCTCTTGGCATCTCTGTCATCAAGGGAGAGGTTGCACATGGCTACCGCTTCCGTCATCTTTTTCTTCCACTTCTCTTTCCTCGCGTTTCTCTCCTTACATTCACTGTCAACAGTCTCCAATTCCTCTTAGGTTTTCCTGTAGTTCTCCATTCTTCTCCCACTCTTTCCAAGTCCCTCTTACCTGCAGTTTTTCCTTTTTCCCACCCCTTAAATTTCTATTATTTAACCATTCCCCCAATTTTTTCCCCCAGCCCAATGCCGCACCGTACTCCACTTTACACACAGTTTTCCAATTCTCTTGGTTTTTCTGTAGTTTTCCCTTCTTTATATTCCCAAGTCCCTCTGAACAATCCCCCGATATTTTATATTATCAAAAATAAAAAATTTCCCCCCGCAAACTGTCCCTAAAACATCACGAACTGGGAGGGCGTTGAACCCATTACTGAAAAGGGGTTTTTCTTGTCTAAGAAAGACTAGACTGTTCAAGACAAGGGGTTCCTTTTGGTTGGAACAAAAACTGCTGTTGGTCTGTGTGGACCCGCTGTGTTTTTTTACTTACGAGGAGGTCACTCCTGTCAACATGCATGTACTTGTCCATGAACTCAAGGATGGTCAGCCACAGGGCAGTGAAGGTGGACAGAGACAGCAGCGGGCTGAGGTGCTGCAGGAACACCTACAAACACACAAACCAAGGGTCAAGTCCCTCCACAAACACCTACAAACACACAAACCAAGGGTCAAGTCCCTCCACAAACACCTACAAACACACAAACCAAGGGTCAAGTCCCTCCACAAACACCTACAAACACACAAACCAAGGGTCAAGTCCCTCCACAAACACCTACAAACACACAAACCAAGGGTCAAGTCCCTCCACAAACACCTACAAACACACAAACCAAGGGTCAAGTCCCTCCACAAACACCTACAAACACACAAACCAAGGGTCAAGTCCCTCCACAAACACCTAGAAACACACAAACCAAGGGTCAAGTCCCTCCACAAACACCTACAAACACACAAACCAAGGGACAAGTCCCTCCACGAACACCTACAAACACACAAACCAAGGGACAAGTCCCTCCACGAACACCTACAAACACACAAACCAAGGGACAAGTCCCTCCACAAACACCTAAAAACACACAAACCAAGGGACAAGTCCCTCCACAAACAACTACAAACACACAAACCAAGGGTCAAGTCCCTCCACGAACACCTACAAACACACAAACCAAGGGACAAGTCCCTCCACAAACACCTACAAACACACAAACCAAGGGACAAGTCCCTCCACAAACACCTACAAACACACAAACCAAGGGTCAAGCCCCTTCACGAACACCTACAAACACACAAACCAAGGGTCAAGTCCCTCCACGAACACCTACAAACACACAAACCAAGGGTCAAGTCCCTCCACGAACACCTACAAACACACAAACCAAGGGTCAAGCCCCTCCACGAACACCTACAAACACACAAACCAAGGGTCAAGTCCCTAACACCTACAAACACACAAACACATCGTAGTGTAAAAATGGGTTATGGCCACTTGCCACCGGACACACACAGCTAACACACGAACACGAAATACAACTGACCAAGCATACTCCCTCCCTCCCTCCATCCCTCTCTGCCTACCTCCCTCCCTTCCTTCCTCCCTCCCTCCTGTGTACACCTCTCCACCCATACACAATTTCCCCATACACACCTCACACCCCACCTCACCCCACACCACCCCACCCACACGCCCCATGTACCCCAACATCCCACTGCTCACACACCCCTGTCCACACCCACCTTACAAAGGAGGGTAGATGCCCTCATGCGAGTCTCCTCTATGCCTGTAGGGTCCTGCGGGTTGATGTTGTCCAGCAACTTAGACAGCAGTGGGAACAGGACCTGACAACATGATGACAGTCTGAACGACAACCACACACACGGGCATCATTATCATCATCACACTCGTCAAATCAATAGTGTAGCATGGCAGTGTACATGACTAAAATAGTTCCTTCGACAACACAGAGAAACGTGGTACTTCAGAGGCAGAACACAAAATTCTCAACCATCTTACCGTAGACCACAAAATTAATATCAAGTGAATGTTATGCAGCAATAATGGATCCAAAATCTCACTTACCACCCACCATACTCTCAAATTTGTCAAATGGCTGCTAGCTGTGAGAAACTGTCATCTATTTTGCTGTGTATTTTATTGAACTTCAAGCTTGAAACATTTTATTTGCAGCAACAAAATTAGTGACGTGATTTACACAAGAACTGGTTACAGTAACGATCTACTTTTCAAGTTGTGTCCCAGCCTCAGATGTAAGTAAACATTGTCGGAAAGGTAGGGCTTGGTGGTAGGTATAATGGTGTTAGTTTCTGGATTTGTCAATTGCAATGCACCTAGATGCTTCCAATAGGTATGGAAATGACATTTGAATGAATAGCTTTGTGAGGGACAAAGAATGCGTTAACATATGCTGGATCAAAAACAACCCATTCACGTGAATGAAGCGACAAACCTTGTTGAAGCAACTCTCCCACTCGACGGCTGACAGAGTCTGTAGGTCGTGTACCAGCAGGGCTCGTTGCAGGTAGGTGAGTGCCTGACTACGCACCTGTCTACGCGTGTCACAACACAGCCGCGCAATACCTGCAACACACCTGAACATTTCACCTGGCAACACACATCAGCTGACAACTATCACGGACACAGCTACTATAAACATGTAAATTTAAACTTTTCTATAAAAACATTCTTTTGGATAATTGTGGCACAAATTGACATATACATATATTACACTGTTTTTTCCACTAAAAATCATCGATCCAACTCATACTACAAACTAAATTTTAACATGTAACCACTTACAAAATTATCATCAAATATCACCTACTCGAAATTCAATAATGTCGTCAGATAACACTGGCACAAGTTAACAACACATATTACACCATAAGACACTGGGCCAATGACAACTGATATCTACCACAGACACTGCAGAGTAAATGTAAACTTTTAACCACTCATAAAATTATCTTCATATACCATCTATGCGAAATTCAATAACATTGTTGGAAAACTTTGGCACAAGTTAACACATATATTACACTGTTCAATTCACCATAAATCACTGGCTCAATGACAACAGGTGTAAATAGATTTATTTCATATTTTAATTGAACACCACAAATCAACTTCAACATGTTAACAACCACTTATTATCAGTTCATGGAAATGCTCCCTGTCGGAACTGACCACTGACCTTGCAGGAGTGGACACCAGCACTTGAGCCAGAGACTACTGGCCCCTGCGTCTATCCTTTCCGACGAGTCCGGATCTCCTCCTGCTCCCTCCTGACTCCTCTTCCTCTGCTCCTCCTCCGCCCACGAGCTGAAGATGGACGCTGCTCTTGTGTGCAGGGTGTGCATCAGGTCCAGCAGCTGGGGACACACAGACAGACAGTGGTCAAGCGGTCAAGCACACCCATTGGGCATGTCAGTGTTCTGAGTTCAAGTGAACCAGATACTATAGAAGTCTGGCATAAAACTGGCACTCCTGTCTTGGGTGTTCGTGTTAACATGTTAATGTCAGCCCCCGTCCTGTTAATTGTGGATGTGAAGAAACCACTTAGGATGATTTCTGACATGGACTTGACATCTAACAACTGAGACCACCACATCAGTTACATCACAGGTGCTGATAAAAAGTATGTTCATGCAGGCCAGTTCTGGCAAACATAATCTTGACTTCTCTCAAAGGCAATAAAGGCTGAAAGAACATTGACACATAAGTATCCACCACTGACAGGTACTAAATAACTAGATGTCTCACCTGTATAGAGAGGGAGAGGTAGATGTCTCACCTGTATAGAGAGGGACAGGTAGATGTCTCACCTGTATAGAGAGGGAGTGGTAGATGTCAGCGTCGACTCCCCCCTCCTCCTCATCGGAGTCTTCCAGGTGTTGCAGGTGACTGGGAGAGGAGCGGGACTTCTTCATGCGACTCTCCTCCCGCTTTGAGTGCTTGCGGAAAACCTTCTTCTCCCTGCTACCGGACGTCTGCCGACTGGGGGAGTGTCTCATGGGATGACCTGCTGACCCACAGGGAAACATGTCACCAGCAAGGTACATATTGGGAGCAGTGAGAGGGTTGTCCCGCAAGTTAGTGTAGTCCAACAAAATGTGCTTCAGTTGATTTAATTCCAGCTCCACAAATACTCCAAAAGCACTGTCACTCACCGCCTACAGTAGTGGCAATATGTGTGTGTGTGTGTGTGCGTGTGTGTGTGCGTGTGTGTGTCGTGTGTGCGTGTGTGCGTGTGTGCGTGTGTGCGTGTGTGCGTGTGTGTATATATATTATCTTATCATAATGTTATTTGGCTTGAGTTGTATATAATGTAGAGTTACAATAAATTTGACTTGATTTGATTTGACTGAGATAAACAATTATTACAGATCCCTTAGAAGTTTGAGGACAAACCACCAAAGGTTTGGTGCCCAAACACAATGCCCAAACACAATGCATGTAACTTAACAAACACACATCTGTGGTGATAATATGACCTGGCCTTACCTCCGTTGACGTTGGCCTCCACAAATGTGCGGATGGCGTGCACGCAGCTCTCAAAGTTGTGAGGGGTGATGTGAGCCGCATCCCTCACGAGGAACGCTAGCGTCTCGCAACACTTGATGAGGGACTTGGCGTCATGGTAACACAGCTCCTCGTTCAGTGCGATGTTGTACTGGTTGATGGGAATCTGTCTCTTCGTGTTCTCCGTGTCGTCACGGTGATTGTATACCTGACAAGTCACATGACTAGATCAATATTTAGCATAACATTGGGCTGAATGGTGGGATGTCTATGATGGCAAGAGTTGTTTCCTGTTGTTTGGACTCTCCAATGGTGACCCTAACTGACAGGTGGATGTAATACCAAGGTGATCGTAGAGCAAATGTTTAACTGTACTTCACAACTACAGACTGCCTTTGTGTAGTTTACAAGACTGCTATGTAAAATCCATAATATGTCTTGGCACAAACATATCAGCAGCCAGATTTTCCCCATCACGAGACACCATGATGAAGGAGATTCACCTCTAGAAAATTATAGCACTCAGAGAAGATATCATTTTAAGACGATCCACGAGAAATACTTGATTATGTTACCAGTGGTGGTAATCGTCTTCAACCACAACAGACCAAATCGACTTGAAAGAACTCTTTGTACCTGTCTTGTGTGGCGACCAGTGGGGCCAAGCAAGTGTCCCTACATCGCAGGTCACTGGACGGACGGGCATTTTGGTGCGGGAGTTTAAACATCAGTTCAGTATTGGCCACTGCCATTGGTACGTGTTAGAAATATGGAAATATATCTATGTATTATTTGATAATCATTAAATTTTATATAATTATGTTTATGAACACTTACACTGTGATGTACTAAAAACAATATCTACTGTCTATCAATGATTTTTCATAACTACATACTGCCAAGAGTCTACTCAACAGTATTGGCTCTGGATTGTAGTACAAGCTGCCGTCTACTTCGCAACAGTCTTGATGGTAACATTGCCAGAGTCCGTGCTGTTTGTCCGCCATTTTTAGAAACAAATCACCAAAATGTATTCGATTTACTCACTACTGTCTGCCTAAGCAGGAACAAAAAAACAAAACATCAATGTTTGCGTAAGTTCATTAGGTGGTCACTGATCTAAGGGACATTTCCTTTGAAAGAAAATGATGGTTGGAACACTGTCCCAACATAGCCTGTGGCCACTGGTCAGGGGTTGTTGAAGGCAGCTACTAATGTAGTGAATGACAGCAGTGAACTGAAAATAAACTCACAAGCAGCCAGCTGCCATGTTTTGTAGGTTTCACATCCATTTCAACTGTGTTCTTGCCGTGTCTGCTCAGGTTCTCGTAAAGTTCACTGTCAGACGTGTAGCCTCGGTCTGACGAGGTCGTCTCTGCCATTCCCGCACTGCCATTGGCTGGCTGTGAACTGACGACCTCGCTGTCACTCTGAGCTCCTGTTATATGAAAGGTGGGTGGGTCGGTACTACATGTAGCAAAGTTTGTGTACATTCAACTATTTTGTAGATAATGCATCTAAATATCATTGTATCTACATTCACTGTTTATGCCTGTAAGAAAACCTATCCAGCTTCGATCATCCAGTTCTGATTTACTTTCTGTCCGTAGAATAAATATGAACATTTGGGCTAATTTCCGTAGCTGCACAACTCTTTGGAAAATGATTCCGTTTAGTGTTAGATCAGTTGAAACACAGCTACGAGGTGTATCAGTCCAACTGTTGACAACTGGAATATTTATCAACTGTGAGATTGATCAACCCTACTTTCTTCATGCACCCCTCAGTTGGGTTTCCAAGGATTTAGGAAGCTGTTATTGTTATATGTGGCTCACATCTTAAGGCATACACACAATTTATCTTCATATGAAAAACCCTACTGCCCAGTGACAACAACAAACCTGCTACAAAACACACACCCCCACTAGATGGCACCACTACACACCTGCATCAGCGATGCTCTCGGGAACGTTGACGCCCACTTCGACCTGCATGAGGGGAGGGGGGTTGGTGCCCGCCCCCACCACCTCCAGGAGGGTGAAGAGGGTGTACCAGTCGGAGGCCGAGTGGATGTTGGCTGCGTTAGTCTTGAGCAACTCGTGGAGTCCGAACGCCACCTGGCGACTCACGCCGTGGATGACCAGTGGCTCCATCATGAGGAGGACGCGTAGAGACGCCAACACCTGCGACACATGATCGATCAGGATGTAACTTTATCTAACCTTCATGCAAGAATGACACAGATATGCTAGAAAGAGCACAAAGGAGAGCAAACAAAATGATACCAAAACTGCGGGATCTTAGTTATGAAATGCGTCTAAGAAAATGTAGTTTAACAACAATAAAAACCAAGTGATTAATAGGAGATCAGATTGAAGTGTTTAAAACATTGAATGGTTATGAAAATATTGATAGAAATATTTTGTTCTTGGAAGATTGGTTATGGAGGTGTTTTTGGATTAAAAATTTGGCCGGCTTGAATCAGTATATGTTTATGACACTACATTTGTCTAATTATCAAAGTATTTTCCAAACGGCAAAGTAGAAATATCCATTTTATACATAAAAGCATGTAATAAAGCATTCTTTTAGCATTAAAATGATGCATCATTCATATTTTAGCGATGTTATGATTTTTCTAGGAACAGTATGCTACAGAGGATTTTTCTTGGTCACCTCTAGGGTTAAAATCTGAAAGTCATGTTCCCATTTTCTGCACACAATTCACTTACAGTGGGAGTGAGAGGAGGAGCTAAGGGATGTGCAGCTAGGAGACAGGCAGAGGTGTAAGGATGGTGAGAGACATGCAGGACCTGTGTCATCTTAATGTCAGTCTCATGCCAGCTGACAGCATCAAAGCAGAGAGCACCAAGAACTCCCAAATATACAGTTAGCTACACGAGCTTGTTTATGAAAAACCAAAACTAAGGCTGTGTGTCATGTGATGTGATGTGTCAATATTTTAACTATATTAAGTTAAAATTAAATTTAAAAAATCAACAGCATCCATATATAACCTGTTTTTCTTAAAAAAATTCAATCTTATGTTAACAAGAGCACAAAGAGCTCAAAACTGTTAGATATACTGAATGTAACCTTTCTAGTTACATGGTAACCTCTGACCTGGGGTGCAAGGTCGTCTCTCCGCAGTAGTCTGATGGCGAGTCGTAACAGACCAACTACAGCACGCTCCACCAGGAACGAGTTTGTACTGGCGTTGTTCACCACAATGTTGTAGACGTGATCTCGTATACTCTGCCAGAATGGTCCTATGCGATCCCTGGCAACATACAATTGGCTACTAAACGATGGTGCAAAACACGTGAAAAGTAAAAAATAAACTGAAAAGGAACTTTATTCTTGGACAAGAATTAAGTAAATAATTTGGGTGAAGAACATCTTCTAAAACATACAACTGAGCCAGCATGTTGAAGTCTGTCTTCCCAACAGATATTCAAAATTAAACAATCAAACACATTAATTGAGGACACACCTTTAAGTTTGAAAAGAAAACACCGTCATCAAGCTACCCTGGGTCCGATGGCGTAGTCAAATAAACGTTTAAATATGTTAATATTAATGTACATATTGGTCTTTATTAATTGGGAGTTAATTGAGACATATCTGAGAAAACAAAAATTATATATGACTGAGAGTACAAATTCAAACAACAAAGTCCTGCAAATGAGACTAACGTATCTATGAGTTACAGAATACTGTGACCACAGAATCGTCACAAAGTTGGAGGGACATTTGTGTCATGTTTGCGAGGACAAACCTGTTTTGTAGGACAACTCGTATGAGGAGTTCGAGGAAGAAGACAGTCGAGTCCTCGTCACACAACGTCCCGTTCATTGTCTCCTGCACCTCAGGACAACGTGACGCCCCCAGCAGGGCCTGGCAAACACAGCACAGGACGTCAGGATACGGGAAAGGACAACAAAAAGGTCCCAATTACAACTGGTTTTGTATATCATTTACGTCTTTGTCTCGTTTTGTAATTATTGAATACACCTGACACTGAATGACACCTGACACAAACATATTACTACATTTGACATGACACATGACACAAACATATTACTACATTTGACATGACACATGACACAAACATATTACTACATTTGACATGACACATGACACAAACATATTACTACATTTGACATGACACATGACACATACATATTACTACATTTGACATGCAGAAAATGTCACATGGAAACCAAATTTAACATAACCTTCCCATACATTGTCAACACAACCTTTTTAGCATTCTTGCTAAGGAAATCATAATAAATATATGCCCGTGCTGAGTAATTTTTACAAATTGTATTTCTTTTTAATAAAACCCACACAGCTATACATACATGCACGCGCATGCACACACACCACACACGCACGCACGCACGCACGCACGCACGCACACACACACACACACACACACACACACACACACACATTGGCCACAGCCTGACCTTGAGTAGTTCAGCGAGAGAGTCGGCTGGCAGGAACTTGGTCTCTGTGATGAGTTGGTCGATGTGACAGTCCAGGATACAGGTCTGGGCGCGGTGGATGGCGTCCTGCTCCTCCGGAGCGGGTCCTCGCTGGGGCATGCTCTCCGCCAGGGTGAAGTATGAGTAGAAACTACTCAGCACTCCCGTGTCATTCCTGTAACACGATTATTTCTTAGTTCCTAATATCTCTGCCATGTATACGGTTTCCATGGTAACTAAATTTACACAAATATCATATATCTATGTGTCATGTTTTAAACACATTTATTATTATTTATTTCACTATTCAGTTTTGACACTGAAATTTTTAGTGCCTCTGAATGGATTTTTTTTAGATTTATGATAAGTTAGTACAATTAATTAATTAAAACAAAAGTATGCTATTTTGAACAAACATAGAGTTGTAAATATTGTAATTCTTGCAAAACACAAAACTGGTAGACATTTTTATACAAAGTAATGGCTTTAATAAGTTTTATCAGAGCCCAAAAACGTTTGGGGATGAAATTTCTTTATCGGTGCAGACGATGAGGAAAATGGTGGTAAAACCAGGTAAATTGTTTTCTTCATACGTCTAGCAAACAACTTTACATCCATGTTGGTGATGACAAACTGTTACCGTTTGACTAAAGCTTCACCATCTTTGTATGACATAAGTCTCACCTTTGAGTAGACGGCGTCTCTTCTCTTATAAGTGATATCTTTCCATTTGGGTCAACGAAATCTTCAACCTGAATATCCAAATAAAATAGTTTAAAATAATAAATAAATAAATGACATGTTACGTCTTCGATTCTGATCATTTCTACTAATTCATTTACAACTAAATAGTGCACAAACCGTTCAATTAGTAATGGATACAAAATGCCTGTTTTAACCATAAATGTATCCAGAGCACAGAATTAGTGAACTCAGTGTGTATTCCTTTTCTACGGGATCATTTCAAATGGGCAAGCAATAAATTGGCATAACAGAATGTAACATAACTTGCAAGAGATTTAATCATAACTCGGAGGATATCTGGGTTTGATAAATTTCACATTTTCATCACCTATGAATGTAGTGACAAAATCAGAATTATCTCCAAACACGTAACACCATAGCAGATGACACACTAGCAGATGACACACTGGCAGATGACACACTGGCAGATGACACACCAGTAGATGACACACCAGCAGATGACACACCAGCAGATGACACACTAGCAGATAACACACTGGCAGATGACACACCAGCAGATGACACACCAGCAGATGACACACCAGCAGATGACACACCAGCAGATGACACACCAGCAGATGACACACTAGCAGATGTGCAATAGCAGAGTGTAAAATAAGAAGGCTGTCTACCCAGTAAAGAGTTAAACATTCAATAAGATGAGAGAGAAAGTACCGGCAAAATTATCTGTTTTGATATAATTTGTTTACTTACAACCAGTTCACCACCCATAAAGTAAACAGTGACCCTTTGACCCACCTTAACAAGTAGATCCTGGCAGCAGCTTGGCTCGGTACAGCTGTAGGATGCAGTCCAGGATGTTCTTCCACCCGTCCCGCAGGATGTCGCCATGGCGATGGGCCAGTCCAAACACAGTGCGAGCCGACAGTTGTGCCTTTGAGTTGTTGCCAAATTGCACCGGAATCATATCTGCTGACTGAAACATCGACGAGAAGAGCTAGACACTACTTATATTTATTTATTAATATTTCATCTTTATTTATATCTCAATAATCAAGAAATGCAAGGATACAGAAAGCAAGAGTTGCATTCATCATGTTGAGAAAAATTTGGAGAGCAAAACAAATCAAAACTAACACCAAACTGAGAATATTCAATTCAAATGTGAAGGCAGTTTTACTCTATGGATCGGAGACATGGCGAAGTACACAGAAGACACTAAAAAGAATACAGACCTTCATCAACAAATGCCTGCGTAGAATCCTACACCTGAAGTGGACAGACAAGATATCCAACACTACACTCTGGAAAATGACCAAGCAACTACCCATAGATAATGAAATAAAGAAGAGAAAATGGAGGTGGAGCCATCACATGGAACCCCCCAGGGAAGAGGCGAAGAGGTAGGCCACGAAACACCTGGCAAAGAGACACGGAAAAAGAAACGAACGAGATGGGATACACCAGGAGAGAGATGGAGAGGATGGCCACGGACAGAAAACAGTGGCATTCCTTGGTCGATGGCCTATGCTCCCAGCGAGTAATCAAGAAATGTTGGCATCCACACACTGTATGAAGAGAACGGTATTTCCAAAAATGTGAATTCATCCCTGTTATGTGCATGATCAGTATTTATTCAGATAACTTGGTAGAACAGACACGTACACTGAGGAGACATCTCTAGGTTACTGAGATCTGATATATGGGGCTGAAGAGTTGTAGTGTCCCCTTCATGCCCACTGCTACACAAATATCTAATCTGTCAAGATCACCAACCGCTGAAGATAAGTGTAATGTTAACCCCTCACATGCATGACGCCATGTCTTGGGTAATTATATGAATGTTAACCCCGTCTCATGCATGATGCCATCTATTGGGTAATTATATGAATGTTAACACCTCACATGCATGATGCCATCTATTAGGTAATTATATGAATGTTAACCCCCTCTCATGCATGATGCCATCTATTGGGTAATTATATGAATGTTAACCCCCTCTCATGCATGATGCCATCTATTGGGTAATTATATGAATGTTAACCCCCTCTCATGCATGATGCCATCTATTGGGTAATTATATGAATGTTAACCCCCTCTCATGCATGATGCCATCTATTGGGTAATTATATTAATGTTAACCCCTCTCATGCATGATGCCATCTATTGGGTAATTATATGAATGTTAACCCCTCTCATGCATGATGCCATCTATTGGGTAATTAGATGAATGTTAACCCCTCTCATGCATGATGCCATCTATTGGGTAATTATATGAATGTTAACCCCTCTCATGCATGATGCCATCTATTGGGTAATTATATGAATGTTAACCCCTCTCATGCATGATGCCATCTATTGGGTAATTATATGAATGTTAACCCCTCTCATGCATGATGCCATCTATTGGGTAATTATATGAATGTTAACCCCTCTCATGCATGATGCCATCTATTGGGTAATTATATGAATGTTAACCCCTCTCATGCATGATGCCATCTATTGGGTAATTATATGAATGTTAACCCCCTCTCATGCATGATGCCATCTATTGGGTAATTATATGAATGTTAACCCCCTCTCATGCATGATGCCATCTATTGGGTAATTATATTAATGTTAACCCCCTCTCATGCATGATGCCATCTATTGGGTAATTATATGAATGTTAACCCCTCTCATGCATGATGCCATCTATTGGGTAATTAGATGAATGTTAACCCCTCTCATGCATGATGCCATCTATTGGGTAATTATATGAATGTTAACCCCTCTCATGCATGATGCCATCTATTAGGTAATTATATGAATGTTAACCCCTCTCATGCATGATGCCATCTATTGGGTAATTGTAAGAATGCTAACATGTCACAT
Source organism: Ridgeia piscesae (assembly GCA_025642075.2). NCBI lineage: Eukaryota > Metazoa > Annelida > Polychaeta > Sabellida > Siboglinidae > Ridgeia > Ridgeia piscesae. The sequence continues at coordinate 280,370 of JAODUO010000087.1, read as the reverse complement.
TTGTGGTGCCATCGTTGGGTAAATTCCAACATATCAACATTGGTTTAAGGCTTTGTACACTGTATAGGAAGTTTTCAAATTAATGGTGCTTGATAACATATCTCGCTGAATCCATACAAGCACCGAAAAGAAACCAAGAGCATTTAATCAAAGTTTCAAAGGACCTTGAATGGTTAAAGTGTATTTGCACAGAGTGAAGGAAAGTGAGACTTACCTCTGCGGAACTGAGCAGAGTTGTGAACTTGCACAATGAAATGACCAGGTTGTCAAAGACGTCACTCATACCGTAGTGGGCCGAGATCGTTGCACACTTCCTGTAATATGCATCGCAGCCGATACACACACGTGCAACAGAAACAAACAGGAAGATGAATAATCCCAACAAATCATGCATTGCTGTCACTGACTACAAATATACACCCTGCGTGGAATATTTTACTTCCCATTGACACCAGAAAGAAGGGACAAATGCTTATACCATCTCTTCCAAAAACACTCAGGCAATGAGGGACGAACTAAATTGCTTAACTTATGAAACAGCACGAAATGTACATAAATGGCATTCTCACTGGCCTATCACAAAACCATCATTCAGTAGTAATTCAACTAGAGAAGAGCCGAACCTGAATCCTGAGACAGCCTTCAGTATGATGGCTTCGTCACTGCTCTTGTCAAACACAAATGACAGCGCTGCCACAGTTGGACCCCAAACCAGTGCAAATAGGTCATGGTCGAACATGCCGGTTGGGACATGTAAGAACCTGCCTTCATTTGTTGCACCTCGTCGCAGAAGCATCTACAAAGAGCACACACGTTGGTTTAATTATAATCCAACTAGTATATTTACACACTGCATATAAAATAAAATAAAAGTTCAGGAGACTTGCTATCATGATAGCCATCTTTAGGATTAATTTTAGTTTAATGACATCTACTTGGCAAGCCAACAAGAGTGTAGTTATAGTTGTAGTTCATTTTATGCATCAATCAGTCACTACAGAATAAAAATGTGTCACGTATGTGTTGAGACAGTAAATGGACACTGGCAGACAGTTGTTGCTGCTGCAGGGTTCAACAGTTTCCTGAGAAACACTGAACAAGAGACAATATGAGAACTGTTGTTTCACCTTCCAGAGATAGTTTTCCTTGACAAGGCCTGTTTGTTCTGCCGGCATCACAATTTCTTCCGCTCTACAAAGACAAACATCACAATCTCATCAGATCAACATCAAAAAGCATCACAAGCATCACAATCTCATCAGATACACACCACAAGCATCACAACCAATACACGGATCACAAGCATCACAATCACACGCATCACAATCTCATCCACAATCTCATCAGATCCACATCACAAGCATCACAACCAACACACGGATCACAAGCATCACAATCACGCGCATCACAATCTCATCAGATCCACATCACAAGCATCACAACCAACACACGGATCACAAGCATCACAATCACACGCATCACAATCTCATCAGATCCACATCACAAGCATCACAACCAATACACGGATCACAAGCATCACAATCACACGCATCACAATCTCATCAGATCCACAACACAAGCATCACAACCAATACACGGATCACAAGCATCACAATCACACACATCACAATCTCATCAGATCCACATCACAAGCATCACAACCAATACACGGATCACAAGCATCACAATCACACGCATCACAATCTCATCAGTGCTACAAACACAAACACCACTGTCTTGTCAGATCCACAATACAAGCAGCATTACATCATCAACTCCACAAAAACACATGCATCACAATCTCACCAATCCCTCAACCACAAAAAAACACAATCTGATCAATCTACAATCACAACGATTACAATCTCACCCGTGCCACAACATAGACATCACTTGAAAACTATTAGCGATATCGATGCCACACCACATAGAAGTATCATAAAAATGTTACACAACGCAAATTCATAAAGGTTTTACTCTAGCAACACACAACTGTCGACTGAGACACACTTCGCAAACAACAGGCAAAATGATGCAGAGACTGTCCTCACTTGATGGCATTGTAGATCTCTTCCAGCATGTCCTGGTCGAAATCTCCACCGCCGTTTACTCCTTTCACATTCTTCTTGAATTCCTGGCAACCAAACAATACACATGACCATTGTGGCTGCCCAGTGGATGATGACGGCCAGTGGATGATGATGGCCAGTGGATGATGAAGGCCAGTGGATGATGATGGCCAGTGGGTGATGATGGCCAGTGGATGATGAAGGTCAGTGGATGATGATGGCCAGTGGATGATGAAGGCCAGTGGATGATGAAGGTCAGTGGATGATGATGGCCAGTGGATGATGAAGGCCAGTGGATGATGAAGGCCAGTGGATGATGAAGGCCAGTGGATGATGATGGCCAGTGGATGATGAAGGCCAGTGGATGATGAAGGTCAGTGGATGATGATGGCCAGTGGATGATGAAGGCCAGTGGATGATGATGGCCAGTGGATGATGATGGCCAGTGGATGATGAAGGCCAGTGGATGATGATGGCCAGTGGATGATGATGGCCAGTGGATGATGATGGCCAGTGGATGATGATGGCCAGTGGATGATGAAGGCCAGTGGATGATGAAGGCCAGTGGATGATGAAGGCCAGTGGATGATGAAGGCCAGTGGATGATGATGGCCAGTGGATGATGAAGGCCAGTGGATGATGAAGGTCAGTGGATGATGATGGCCAGTGGATGATGAAGGCCAGTGGATGATGAAGGCCAGTGGATGATGATGGCCAGTGGATGATGAAGGCCAGTGGATGATGAAGGCCAGTGGATGATGAAGGTCATGGATGATGATGGCCAGTGGATGATGAAGGCCAGTGGATGATGAAGGTCAGTGGATGATGATGGCCAGTGGATGATGAAGGCCAGTGGATGATGAAGGCCAGTGGATGATGAAGGCCAGTGGATGATGACAGGCCAGTGGATGATGAGGCCAGTGGATGATGATGGCCAGTGGGTGATGATGGCCAGTGGATGATGAAGGTCAGTGGATGATGATGGCCAGTGGATGATGAAGGCCAGTGGATGATGAAGGCCAGTGGATGATGATGGCCAGTGGATGATGAAGGCCAGTGGATGATGAAGGCCAGTGGATGATGAAGGCCAGTGGATGATGATGGCCAGTGGATGATGATGGCCAGTGGATGATGAAGGCCAGTGGATGATGAAGGCCAGTGGATGATGATGGCCAGTGGATGATGATGGCCAGTGGATGATGAAGGCCAGTGGATGATGATGGCCAGTGGATGATGAAGGCCAGTGGATGATGAAGGCCAGTGGATGATGAAGGCCAGTGGATGATGAAGGCCAGTGGATGATGAAGGCCAGTGGATGATGAAGGCCAGTGGATGATGATGGCCAGTGGGTGATGATGGCCAGTGGATGATGAAGGTCAGTGGATGATGATGGCCAGTGGATGATGAAGGCCAGTGGATGATGAAGGCCAGTGGATGATGATGGCCAGTGGATGATGAAGGCCAGTGGATGATGAAGGCCAGTGGATGATGAAGGCCAGTGGATGATGAAGGCCAGTGGATGATGATGGCCTATGGATGATGATGACTAGTGGATGATGATGGCCAGTGGATTATGATGGCCATTGGATGATGAAGGCCAGTGGATGATGACGGCCAGTGGATGATGACGGCCAGTGGATGATGATGGCCAGTGGATGATGAAGGCCAGTGGATGATGAAGGCCAGTGGATGATGAAGGCCACTGGATGGTGAAAGCCAGTGGATGATGAAGGCCAGTGGATGATGATGGCCAGTGGCACTGGCAGGAAAAATACACATCATGGAATGTGATGTCATCACATTAATATCAACAGTCAGTTGTGGTTAGTGTTCACAAGATACCAAATGTTGTCAAAGAAACATAAACACAACTGCTGGTACGCTGTAAGGAGAGCTGGTTGAAATGTGTCATCTAGCTACAGTAATATTCTCATCCAACGAATAACGCATGTTTCATTTCTGTGAGTTAGATATGTTCAGTGCACTCAGTAACTTCCCACACCAAAGTTGTAATGTACATTTGACAATATTCGTGTGTGTGTGTGTGTGTGTGTGTGTGCCTGCGAGCACGCGTGCGCGCGCGCGCACACACACACACACACATATATGCATGCATATGCATATGCATATGCACACACACACACACACACACACACACAGATTCACAGAAACAAACACACACACACACACTTTGCTTCCATGTACTTCCTGCACAAATTCTAGAGAGGATGAAGTCGTCCTGATCCCTCCATTTAGAATTCACCCTACTGGCCATTGGTATAACTCACCCTACTGGCCAATGGTAGAACTCACCCTACTGGCCATTGGTATAACTCACCCTACTGGCCAATGGTAGAACTCACCCTAATGGCCATTGGTAGAACTCACCCTACTGGCCATTGGTAGAACTCACCCTACTGGCCATTTGTAGAACTCATCCTACTGGTCATTTGTAGAACTCACCCTACTGGTCATTGGTAGAACTCACTCTACTGGCCATTGGTAGGACTCACCCTACTGGCCATTGGTAGAACTCACCCTACTGGCCATTGGTAGAACTCACCCTACTGGCCATTGGTAGAACTCACCCTACTGGCCATTGGTAGAACTCACCCTACTGGCCATTGGTATAACTCACCCTACTGGCCATTGGTAGAACTCACCCTACTGGCCATTGGTAGAACTCACCCTACTGGCCATTGGTAGAACTCACCCTACTGGCCATTGGTAGAACTCACCCTACTGGCCATTGGTAGAACTCACCCTACTGGTCATTGGTAGAACTCACCCTACTGGTCATTGGTAGAACTCACCCTTCTGGTCATTGGTAGAACTCACCCTACTGGCCATTGGTAGAACTCACCCTACTGGCCATTGGTAGAACTCACCCTACTGGTCATTGGTACGTTCTGTTTCTTTGCGTTGGTGTTGTGTTGGTCGACATTCAGCATGATGACAGCATAGGCGAGGGTGAACGCTGCATCCGCATTTACAAACGTCTCACCAGTCATCTTCTGTGTACGCCAAGCAAAGTCAAACAGTCATTACTTTATAGTAATTACACAAAATTGCGCAGGCATCTAGCACAGACGTGCCACATTTTCATGTCAAAATCCAACATTTATAAATGTCACATGATCTAGAGCAATTCAATTCCAGTCAAGTGTCGCCATTTTCCAAGCTAGTAAATACAGACTTCATGCACGTGAACAAAATCTGCTGTGTTCTGTTGGAGACCAACCCCACATCCTGCCTGAAGAGATGGTCTGAAAACTTGCTCTTGAACGTCGGTTGCTTTGTCATTGAATTTTATAATTGTGATTATTACAATCGAACCAGTACACCATCACAACTTTTTCATTTGATGCAGATCCATTTGTATATATGGCCGATTTCCACCTATAAAACTTAATTGTATACGGGAAATCCATAGTGACATGTCTGTTATTTACGTCAATTTTACAAAAAGGAGATGAAATCATGATTTATACCGACAACGAAAGAAAGCAAAACATCAAGTAGGCAGTGTCAGGGATTACATACAATTGTGAAGAAATGGTTAGACTGACCATGAGATAGGTAGATGAACATGAATACTCATTATGGGAGAGAACTGGTGACACAGAAATATGGGAAGAAACAACAGTGAGGGTCGCACTCCAGTATCACACCACGTCACCCTCACCCCAATGCCACAGCAACCACGAGAGACTAACTTATTTACTACACAAGATAATACGTATAGCACAGACATGACAGGATAGTAAGGCACTGAACTCACATGCCAGTGGTCAGCAAAGTGCTCGAGGATGTAGGAGATGACCGGTGCCTCGCCGGGCAGTCGGAAGGACTCCAACAGCATGCGCAAAGACTCGTCTATCCGCGTGTCATCAAAGTTGAATGACCTGTGAAATGACAAGCATGTGGATGGCGTGACGTTGGCGACTCACTCTTAGACACACCCCTCACAGACATCTTAGACACACCCCTCACAGACATCTTAGACACACCCCTCACAGACATCTTAGACACACCCCTCACAGACATCTTAGACACACCCCTCACAGACATCTTAGACACACCCCTCACAGACATCTTAGACACACCCCTCACAGACATCTTAGACACACCCCTCACATACATCTTAGACACACCCCTCACAGACATCTTAGACACACCCCTCACATACATCTTAGACACACCCCTCACAGACATCTTAGACACACCCCTCACAGACATCTTAGACACACCCCTCACAGACATCTTAGACACACCCTTCACAGACATCTTAGACACACCCCTCACAGACATCTTAGACACACCCCTCACATACATCTTAGACACACCCCTCACAGACATCTTAGACACACCCCTCACAGACATCTTAGACACACCCTTCACAGACATCTTAGACACACCCCTCACAGACATCTTGACACACCCCTCACATACATCTTAGACACACCCCTCACAGACATCTTGACACACCCCTCACAGACATCTTAGACACACCCCTCACAGACATCTTAGACACACCCCTCACAGACATCTTAGACACACCCCTCACAGACATCTTAGACACCCCCCTTCACAGACATCTTAGACACACCCCTCACAGACATCTTAGACACACCCCTCACAGACATCTTAGACACACCCCTCACAGACATCTTAGACACACCCCTCACAGACATCTTAGACACACCCTTCACAGACATCTTAGACACACCCCTCACAGACATCTTGACACACCCCTCACATACATCTTGACACACCCCTCACAGACATCTTGACACACCCCTCACAGACATCTTAGACACACCCCTCACAGACATCTTAGACACACCCCTCACAGACATCTTAGACACACCCCTCACATACATCTTAGACACACCCCTCACAGACATCTTAGACACACCCCTCACAGACATCTTAGACACACCCCTCACAGACATCTTAGACACACTCCTCACAGACATCTTAGACACACCCCTCACAGACATCTTAGACACACCCCTCACAGACAGGCCAATTAGTTCATCACCACATTTCCCATAGAGCCATTTATAGACATCCATGTCTTGTTCCTCCTGACTCTGCGTCTTGGCTCAATTCCGCAATTTCAGTTTTCTTTTTCTTCCTTGTTCATATATATATATATATATATATATATATATATATATATATATATATATATATATATATATATATATATATATAAAATAAATATTTTTTATTTGTTAAACAAATACATAAAACTATCCAATGGGTACATTCATTCATTGTGTGTGCTGTATGCTTATTTGTGATGCGACAACCACAAATATAGTCTTTTTATCACGATTAAGATATAGATACTATTTTAATAGTGTATTCACCTGTATTTTATTAACTATATTAATTATGTATTTTTATGAACGCCCCAAATGATTTTCCTTTCTGGTTTTGTATTATAGCCTGAACTACTGATTTAAACAAGATGTCGAACAAAAATAACAATTAAAAAAACAATACATGGGTCAAAATCTATATAAAAACAAACTGATTAACTATACTAGAACGATGCAGAGTAAAAAACAAATTATAAAACCATGCGAGATATGAGAGGCACAAAACATAAAAATTACATTACGTTGATTTGACTGAAAGGGGAAAGCCTCACCTTAAGAAGGCCACCAGGATTGGCTCATTCTTGCGACTGCTCACAAATTCCCCGATCTGTTTCTTGTCAAGTTTGTGGTTCTCCTTGATGAAGAGGACGACCTCGCTGGGGTCAAGGGGCGTGGCCAGCAGGCCGTGCTCTTGTAGATAGGCGATGCCTTTACTGGGCTTCTGGTTAAACAGCTCCGTGCCCATGTGGTACACCTATCACACCAGTGACAACAGCAACTTAGGGAGAGTCTCATTAACGTCACAAAATAACACGATGTTATGTGTTCAGTACTGACAGGGGTACACTACATTACAAAAAATCACTTGTATTCCTCTAACGAAGAAAATTCACAAAAGAAACGTGCAAATCTCGACAGACGGCAACTCGACAACTTCGACTACCGTAAACTCGCTATTATAAGTTAGCTTTACACAAAATACCGCTAGATGGCGCGTTTGTGCACGCGAATATTTATAAATCTTACTGCATTCGCTCAGGCAAATTAATTAATTATAAATAATATAATAGTAATTAGCAGCATCACTATGGTCTGCAGAAAATTTTAAACGGCAAACAAAGGCAACGCTTTGGTGATATGGACCTAATAGAGTTGATAAAAGTAACAATTTAATATAAAAAATATATAATTGTAAGTTTATTTTATATAGCGCCAAATCCATAATTGTTTGTAGCGCTTCACAACATACTGTTATTAAAGTATAAGCAATACAAAGAATGCTACCCACAAGTAATATTTTTTTTAAATAAAAAAATACATGTGTCAGCATAATTATCTAAAATTGCCTATTAGTCATGAAAGAGGTATGGAAAGTATGTGTTGTTCAATGATGTCACATTATTTAGTTTATCAATATTTTTATAAACATCCCGCGTGTACTGGGAGCATGTAAGCTTATATTACGATGCAATGTTTTAGCAATAATAACTAAAACAATAACATATTAATATTATTATTTTTAAATGCACCAAGACCTTCTTTTTCTAGTGGTGGAAATATCGTTCATAAGTAGAAAAAAATAGCTTCAATAATATTTTCTTGTGCACAATGTGCCGAATGAAAAATATTGATACGTTGTAATTATTTTACCATTTGAATTATATACTACCTTTACATTAATTTATCACTATTGTTATGGAATTTGTATTGGTTCTTTTTAATACTGATAGGTCACTTAAGGTTAATTAATTATATGTATTTTCATTATTTATTTTAAAATAATCTCTGGGTAGTTTTCTTTTGATTGTATTTTTTAATAGCAGCATATTATGAAGCGTCACAACCAATTATGGATGTAGCAGTATATAAATAAAATATTATTATATTATAATAAAACTTATTATTTCTTGCAAACCATAGTGATGATAATAATTAATTATTATATTATTTATAAGTAATTCAACTATTTCGCGCGTGGGAATGCAGTAACTTTTTTAATATTCGCACGCACAAACATGTTTGACGGCATTTTGTGTAAAGCTAACTTATATGGCAATTTTAAGGTACCGAAGTTGCCGTCAAGATCTGCGCGTTTGTTTTGCAAATTATTTTCGTTAGAGGATGCAAGTGATTTTATTTTATGACGTAGTGTATGTATATGTATGTAAGATAGGTGAGGAGAAGTTTGGCGGGTGGTGGAGGTCGTTTTCATGGTTGGGTCAATCCAACCCGGTCGCACTGTGTCTGTGACTGTCCCAACGAATCAACTGGGCTATTGTTTCAGTTCGATACAAAGGTTAACAAGAAGACAGCTTACTGATACTGTCTTTCACTGAACTGTTACTACAAGCGTATGAGGAACAGTGTGGCATATTGCTGTCGCGATTTCGTTGTAAACCAACGTAAGGCACTTTTAGCGAACCGTGTGGCTCTGTTATGATATCTGAACCAGTAACGACTTTATGACCTAATACTTTTCCAAAGTGCAGATAGAAGCTGGGTTTTGATTGATTGCATGGACCAAGATGAGCCCATTCATGGTGACGGTGATTTTGCTAGATTTACTCACTTTAACACCAGTTTCTGAGGAAACTACTAATGCGAAAAATTTGATTGTAGATGCAAATGGTTGGCTTGTGTAAACTCTTTTAGGTGCATAACACCAAACCGTTGCCTATTTTTGCCCTTTAAAATGTCACATTTCCCCATGAAAAATCGCTAGTTTTCCATTTGTGGTGAGCAATGCCAAATGGCAAACTTTTATGCGTATGTGCCTGTAGACCAACCTGCAGTGCTCCTTAAATATAAACTGTCATAAACAAATGACAATTCGTGACAAACGACACAATACAATTAGTTTAGTCAAACAAGTAGAAAATAGCTACACGCCCGGGAGGATAGCACTACAACTGTTCAGATTTTCGCCCAAAACACCTTCGCCCACCACTCCGTACCTTCTTCTTCTGCTTGATGGCCGCCAGCACGTCTGCCGCAGGGATCTCACTCGACACTCTCATGCGGTTCGGACGAACCTTGGGACGAATGCTGCGTGTCTCCTTCGTCTTCATCTTGCTTCCCTCTGAAGGAAGTTCTTAATTCAGTCCAACAGTCACCAACACAAACATCACACTGCCACTGAACTGTGGTCTAGTTTATGAACCCACAAATCAAATGTCTTTCTACCACAGGACTACGGACTCATTTACGAACTCAAATCAAATGTCTTTCTACCACAGGACTACAGACTCATTTACGAACTCTCAAATCAAATGTCTTTCTACCAATGGAAACAAATGTCTTTCTGCTACTTAACTAAGGTCTAGTTTACACAACATCAAAACAAGCAGCATCATCTTCTAAACTTACGAGAATTGAACACAAGTTGTAATTTATTAGAACCTAACAAAGGAATCAGGATCATTTCACTATGATAATTTGCTCATAGGAATAAATCATCAATATACAGAATCCATTTTTAAACTTAAGCATTTTCAAAATATAAACAGCCATTGACATTTCACTGAGCAGATAAAGTATTCCAGACCAGAGAACATGTCGTCATGGTTCATTTCATTTCAAAGAAAACAAAATCAGGCTTGTAAGCTAATAAGAATGTTCATGAACTGGTCTCACGTAATAAGGTAATCATTGAACCAGAACTATCCTAACGTGATATTAGTAACATTCGCAGTGTAGGACACCAGTGGGAAGTCCTTACCCGGGTCTGTTAGTGTTCCCTTGTTCCCTGCATGACAAGGGAGTGGCGTGGGAGAGGGAGTGTTCCTCTCGCTTCTGTCCTCTGTCTGACCTGTACCGACACAGGTGTGACACAGGTGTGAGTACACAGGGGAGATTGATGTACCACTCAAACCAAAGTTAGAAGAAATTATATAAAACTCTTTCACAACTGATTTCAGTTCATTGGACCAGTATGTCAAGCAAGACAAAACAAAAAAGGAACGTGGACAAGGAAAGGGATGACACAGCCACTGGACAGAACCCACTGACATCATACTACTAGCCCTAGAAGCATGCATGTATACATTCCTGCACACAAACACACACACACGGTGGTCGTGCAGTAGAGTGCCAGGTTATCAATCGAAGTTTGGTTCAATCCCACCTGCCACCATTTCGAAAGTTGGGCAATTTTGTTCACCTCACACAATATAAGCCATTAGTCCCTTCTATTTGGTGTCTATGCCAGGGGAAGTAAACGATCCCATACAGGAGGTAAATATGTAACCTGTAGTGGAGTCACTAATCCTAGAGAAGGACAACTCTGAAAAACTAAACTCGATAATACTATAATATAGAGTGATGAGCTAACTATAAGAAGAAAACACACATGCAGGCATATACAAACATACACAAGCACATTTTAACAAACACACATACATACACAAATACATTTAAAAAACAAGACAAAAACACACACACACAAACAAATTTTAACAAACACACACACACACAGTAACATACACACTGAAATCAGCTACAAAGAGAAGATGCTGGTGGTATTTCTACTATATTTGTCCAGTATGAACAACGATGATAAGTAAGAGACAGTTTTGGCAACAGAATCACGTTGCAAACGTACACTGACCATCAAGTGATGTAGCTGTCCTGGTCAGCTTTGTGTGGTCAGTACCTGGACCTGTACCGTGCACCATGACGTGTTGACAGTTTTGCTCTATGCTGTCAATGACGGCCAACAAGGCATCCAGGGACAGCAGGTGGGTGGTGAAAAGCCCAGACACGGGGAACGCGTTCTACAAGAGATACGTCACACGTCAGGTAACTGATTGGCAACAAAACTCAACACTCAACAGCTTCATATCCATTTCAATCAAACAAACAGATGAATATAAATGTGTGATAAAAACATTCATGAAATAGTTACTGACTTTCAGGGAGATTTTCTGGAAAGATTTTGTGAGCAGCCACACAACAGCTAACCGTACCTTTGAGAGGAGTTTCATAAGGTCTTCAAAGAGGCTCGAGCTGTACAGGTCACAGTCGTAGTTGAGATATAACTCTGTCACGAGGCCGGGAATCCTCAACAACTGAACGATAGAATCCAGCGCAATTTCTCGCTGCTCATATGAGATGCGAGGCGAGTCGGACACAATGATGTCTATCAACTTGTTCAGGTACATCTGTGAACAATTAATACATGACTGAATATTACTATGACTACTACAAGATTATCTCAATTTTAATCTAAAATTGTTGTATCTAAAGAATTAGCTGTCTGGAGGGTGCAAACATTTCTATCATGTTGAATGTCAAAAAGCTCTATGGGTACATAAGCAGCATCTGATTCTTTGACAACAAAGTTGTTGATAACATGAATGGTTCGTTACTTTTCAAGGTAAGAATACTATAAAAACTACTAAAGAGTTTGACAAGCAGTGAACCTTAAACATACATATTATAGCACAAAGAAAAACATACAGCTATTAATAAACCAAAGACCAGATAAACTACGTTTAACATTTACTATTTATAGCGAGCCTCCGCGAGCATACAGCGAGAGAGGAGAGCAAGAGTGACAAGAGCACTGGTGAGCTACAACTCACCTCCAGCTGAAACTTGAGGTGGCTCCTCATGCACTCAAAGAGCAGGAAACACACACGGATAGCAGCAGCAAACAAGGACAGTCGGTCTGACTGGAGCAGCTGAAAACAAAAACAATCGATCAGACTGGAGCAGCTGCAAACAAGGACAGTCGGTCAGACTGGAGCAGCTGCAAACAAGGACAGTCGGTCAGACTGGAGCAGCTGCAAACAAGGACAGTCAGTCAGACTGGAGCAGCTGCAAACAAGGACAGTCGGTCAGACTGGAGCAGCTGCAAACAAGGACAGTTGGTCAGACTGGAGCAGCTGCAAACAAGGACAGTCGGTCAGACTGGAGCAGCTGCAAACAAGGACAGTCGGTCAGACTGGAGCAGCTGCAAACAAGGACAGTCAGTCAGACTTGAGCAGCTGCAAGCAAGGACAGTAGGTCAGACTGGAGCAGCTGCAACCAATGTCATCATATGACATGAAAGCAAAGATATGTAACGTAACCGCAAGACATGAGCATAGTGACGCATAACGAAGTTAAAATTACATCTTTTTAGGGCAGGGTTTGAGGCAAAACATTGTCAACATTAAATGCTTTAATGCTACTATTCTGACACTTCCTGCGTGTCAGATCTTATGCCCAGAATTGGCTGAGCAGTAATTTGTAATGGGAAGTCTGCTGTCTAGAACGTGGGAAAGTTAAACATCAAAGGGTACTGCAGTTAACTCTGCTTGCCTCGGCATTATTGCTAATCAATTTTGTTTTGAAACTGGGTATCTTATTTACCATTCAAATGCATTGCAGGCAGAATCTTTCAAATTGTGAACATTGTTCCGAGCTTCAAAGGTAACTGAACACAAATTGGCAGGCAATAAACCTTCAACATGCGTGTTATAGTCATAAGAACATAATATTAAATGAAACAAACTTAACACAGGAGCTGCACCCGTGCTCTAAGTGTATGACTAAACCTGACACGGATGAGGATGCACTCACAAAGAAGAGGTTCCGACACATGTCGTCCTTGATGAGGTACAGAAGTGAGTTGAACTTGGAGATGTGATCAGCTCCAGCCTCCAGTGTAACGGTCAGTAGGCTCAGCCCCATGTGCACCATCACGTCCGTGTTCTGGCGGTCAAGCGGGTTGGTCAGCGACATGAGAAAGCGAAACAACTCCCGCACACATGGCAACCCATAGGGGACCGGGGGACCCGAACCTGTAGACAGACCATAGAGCAAAGAACATGTTACACCACACAGACATTTAATGGTAACTATAACTGATCAATAACGGGACTGGGAACAGGTTTACTTACGTTCTTTTCACCTAAATTGCACTCATTAAATAAATTTATTTAACAGTGTCTTGTTTTCAAAAAACATTCAGTAAAATCCCTTTAAATTTAACAACCCATTGACTGATTTTCTGAGATGGCCCCCGACATGACAACATCAGGAGAAGTGAACTTACCCCTGTGGTGGGAGGTAAACCTCACCCCCCGGGGATTCACATAGTCAGACTCGTGTCCCACTGAAGGACTGGGAGGCGGGATACTTCCTTCCCTGGGTGTAAACACTCCCTCCTCCCCATCTGTGCCTGGCGTGTCCATGTCCCCTCCGACTGACGTCTTTGTGTCTGTTGGTGTCTACAACAGGGCATATGTCCATTCTGAGCTAAAGTGACATAACATGTTAATCTTTGTTTATACAACGTTATGTATTTATTTCATTATGCTTGCTATAATATAGGTCACAACGACACTTTCCAGCTCTTTATATGACACCTTTTTAACATTTTAATATAGCAACTATTTTTAAAGAGCTTATGCCATCCCACTTGGAATTGCACAAGAGAAGGATTGTTCGCCGATTTTAATTCGTGAAGTGGGCTGTTTAAGAAGTAACTGATCAGAAGAGCGTAGACTGCGTGTCGGGCACTACGGTGGGAAATGTTGATAAATATGGAGGTACAAGACCATGGAGGCATTTAAAGGTGAGAAGTAGGCTCTTGAATGCAACTCTTCACAGGAAGCCAGTGTCGCTCCAAGAGCATGGGTGTGACATGGTCTTGTTTTTATCGAATCAGCATAATATGAGCATAAGTATTATGAATACGTTTTAGTTTCTCAATTACTGCCACTGACAGTCCATTCAGGAGGCTTTTGCTACAATCAATATGTGACATAACTGGGGCATGCACTGGTTGTTTTGTATGTCTTTGGTCTAAATAGAGACGAATGCATCCAATCCTGTGGAGATGGTAATACGGTGTTCTGGAAATGTTTGTTATGTGTTGCTCAAGAGAATCGAATGTCACTGTCATGTTTCTGTTGTGTGTGTTAGAATGCCAGCAAGAGGATTCGAACATGGACTCTCGACTGAGAGTTCAATTCACCACCTATTCACCCACTATGCCACAGAGACCCATGCTACAAACTCTCTGAGATGACACCTTACCTGTAAGGTGCTGGGGTGTGACATGCCTTCAGTTCTGACCGGTGACAGTGTCACTGGACACGTGTCCATGCCCGCGACGTAACCCTTGGACGTGTCACCTGTCACCAGGGTCACGTCACCAATGACCTGCGTTGGCCCCCCTTGTATTCTGTCCTGTCTGTCTGGCCCAAGAACGGGTTGTCCACCCGTGTCTGGGCCCACTACAGACTGCCCACTAATGTCACTGATACTGTCCTGTAGATTGTCGTCTTCAGCTGCCCTCTACACAAACCAACACATTCAACATGTACAACCTGCAATGGACTGGCAGAGCAGTACATTTTAAGGGGAATTCTGCTGTTTAGAACGTGGGAAAGATAAACATCATGGGCTACTGCGGTTAATGCTGCTCCCCTCGGCATTATTGCCAATCGATTTTGTTTTTAAACTGGATGTTTTGTTTACAATATGAACGTGTTACAGGCGGAATCTTCCAAATTGGAAACATCGTTCTGAACATAATAAAGTAACTAAACACAAATTTGCAAGCACTAACCGTTCAACATGTTGTAGTTATAACAACGTAATTTTAAAAGAAAAAAGAAAACCTAGGGTCTGAAACCCTAGTTTTAACATCATCCATGTGACAGTTCTCCATTAACACAATGCAACAGATTATGTACGTGTGCAACTAATTGAAATGTTCCTTTCACATAAACCTGTCTGTCATCACAATGCCACTGATGCAGACAAAAGATTACCTTTTCAAAGAGTAGATGCATAACTGGTTACAGGTGAAACAAACATTTGCTGTAAACTTCTTTCATTAATTCTCAATTAACCTTCGACAACTGAACACTTCAAAGTAGCAAATTATCGGTAAATGTTCCTTAACTGATTTTTTTATTATTCTATATTATTTTATCTTTTTTATAATTAATATTTTTAGCCATAACAAATTATGTAAACATGTCAGAACAAAATCAACCCATATAACAATGTGTCACCTGGAAACTTGTTTGGATGTCCACAACCGTCTTCGTACCTGCCACAGGTGTAGTGGCAATGACCTCTGACCTCTCCAACGTTGCTTCAACATCCGACATTGCCCCAGCCAATGGCTTGTCAGCATCAGATGGCGCCACTCTGTTCATCAGCTCTGACGTGCCGCATTTCTCTTGCTCCCCTGGTGGTGGTGTGGCACACTGACTGGGCGAATCGCTGTGAGCGGTAGGGTGGGTCGCCCCGTGCCCCGCCGCCCCACCCTGAATCTTTTTTTGCTTTGGCTTAGGTGATCGTTTCTTATATTTGTTGTTGTGTGTTGGGTCCATTCCGCTCGCCCGCATCTTTAGCTGCAAAAGACACAAATAATGTTAGAATTAGACACAAATAATGTTTTAGAATTATATTATAATGTTTTACGTCTTAGACAGTATTTAAATGACTCACTGCTTCTTAAGGCATACACTTCTCATTCAAGTCAGCCATACACCAGTTATATTCTTTATAAAATTATAATGCTGTCGTATAAGTTATCAACATGTAAACATTGACTACAAACTTTATGATCATAATCAGTATCCTATCATTAGGACAGCTCAAAACATTACCTTTCTGTTTTTCTATATCATGTGACCAGTTAACCAGTAATTAGGAAGTCCGTTAACAATCATTTGCCTTATTTACAATAACACACATATATGCTACTAACAACTTCATTACTCTAGTTATACTGTGTGTCTTAAACTACTTTCCACACCTGTTGAGAATGCTCATTTATATATTTATTGATAAACAAAACAGCTAATCCTGTGTCATACAATTCATATTTTTACAATCTTTCATTTGTACAATAATTTATTAATGTTCAGCTTTAAAAGTCAACATGCAAAATTGACAAAATTATATGAATTGCATTACGTACCTGGCTAAATGTTTCAGCTTTAAAAATGCAAAAACTTAATCTGTAACAGATTATAGAGGAAAACAGTATCGACAAATAAGATGAATTAATTGTCAAATTGGACATGTACCTTCTTCATATTGACAAACCACTTGGAGTCCTCCTTGAACTCTGGCAGACGGGAGAAGAGCACTTGGACCATGTCCATGAGGGTGTGCTCAGCAGACTTGCGCAGCAACTCTGATGTAACAACACATTCGATCAATATACAAACACACAGCACCTCATGCTATGCCAAACCAGCCAATGGCAGAAGACCCTCCCTCCTCCTTTCTTCCCCTGTTGCCTTCCTGTTTCTTATGTCAATAACAACCCCCAGTGTCTATTCCAGTCCTTGCTGTAACCTACTTGTACCCACCTTCTCCCTCCTCATTAACCCTTTACTCTCCCGTACATATCCCTCCTTGCCTTTTCTCATTACCGCTCGTCCAGTGGAGGCAAAGCACCTGTCAGTTTATTTTATTTTCATTATATTACCTATTCATTATCTTGTACTTTACCCTAATTTTACACAATGTCTTTACTCATTTATTATCAATATATCCTTTATTTTAATAATCATCTTTAGCTGTAATTTATTTATTTACCATTGTTATACATATTTTTATATATTGTCATTTACTTTAACTAATTTAATATTATTAATTTTATTTATTACTATATCGCATTATATACACATTTGTATACTCACAGCTCCTCCGAATGAATGTTACCTAGATTTATGGCATTATGTACATGTTCTTATTATTATTATTTCTGATATTGCCAGAAACGTAATCAGTGGCCAACTAAAAACACATCAACTTTAGTATTACTTAGCCCTGTCTGTGTTATTATTATTATTATTATTATTATCCCCCTCTTAATTGTTGTTAGCTGCTTATCCCAGTGTCGCATCCCCTGTATATCCATCTTAAGCCCCCCCCAATTTACGATCATTTAAGCAATTTCAACAGAGATGGGAAGTGACTAATCCAGTCTTGTATCGCTGATAATGTCACTAATAATGACCAAAATAATGTTTTGCCAACATGGCGAGGAGTTTTAACTTATTGTCGACAAATAGCAAACCATTTCGCCTATGGCACAATTGGCGATCGGCAGTGCTAGGCTGGACTCACCCGAGAGCCGCATCTCAAAGCAGATACGGAAACAGGACTGCATGATCTCACAGACCGACTCATTGGTCAGCAACACCCCGGCCTCAGTGAGCAGCATTGTCCGTAACACCTGCAGCAACAACCACATCAACACTTGCAGCAACAACCACATCAACACTTGCAGCAACAACCACATCAAGAACCACATCAACACCCGCAGCAACAACCACATCAAGAACCACATCAACACTTGCAGCAACAACCACATCAAGAACCACATCAACACCCGCAGCAACAACCACATCAAGAACCACATCAACACTTGCAGCAACAACCACATCAACACCTGCAATAACCACATCAACAACCACATCAACACCTGCAATAACAACCACGTCGACATCTACAATAACAACCACATTAAGGACCACATCAATACCTGCAGCAACAACCACATCAACAACTACATCAACACCTGCAGCAACAACCACACCAACATCTGCAGCAACAACCACATCAACAACCACATCAACACTTGCAATAACAACCACATCAACACATGCAGCAACAATCACATCAACATATACAACAATTACAACAATGCATCATCCCAATATACAAAACTACTTTGGCAAAACTATCTGCGAGATATTATTTTACAGACAGTACTTCATCTGATACACTATTTCATTGATACCATCTCAGGGACACTACCTCAGGGACGCTACGTCAGGGACACTACCTCAGGGATGCTACGTCAGGGACACTACCTCAGGGACACTACCCCCAAGATATTATCTCCAAGACACTAACCCAACAAAAGTAACAAAAAGGTCATTATTCTGTAGTGCCATATAAAAGCGTTTTATATACCACCCATGGCCGACATAATATGTATACATATATAATTAATTTTCAATTATATTATCAGTTAACTTTAATCAACAAAACTCATGTACAAGCATGTGAGCAGTGAGGAAGAAAGCACTGAGTGCTCAATAGAATCACAACCACAATTAGTACGTACATGTAATATCTTCATGAGGACCACTTCATCCGAGTTTGGATCAGTTCCGACAAACCTTGCATGTGTGACAGCATCAGCCACATTCTCTATTGCTGCTGTCGCCGTGTCACAACTGGGGTCTGTGGTCATACAACATTCTTATCAACAACGTTGATAACGGTTATATACACTGTATGTAAATTACAGTCGTGTCTCGCTTATCTGCGCACTTTTGTTCCCACGGTTTTTGGTCGGATAAACGAAATGTGCAGATTAGTGAGACACCTTAGTACACATCGCATCAAGATGGCTCCCATACAAAACATGCTTATTGCAAAATAACCAGATTATCGAAGACCTGATAAACAAGACACGGCTGTTTATTATTTATTATTGCTGCATGATGTCTCACAAATTAAACATTCTCACTTAGAACTGTAATTTTAAGAACATTATGACTCGTTGAAAATTGTTGCTAGGTGACAAGTGACGTGACAGACAAGTGAACCGTGTATGAGACAACCCCTACATCTCACCAATGAAGCCGTAGGATAGAAACTTGTTAATGGACCCAAGTGCCATGCCAGTGATGGGTCCTGTTGTCTCCTCAGACCGTATCACCTCCAGGAATGGACCCAGGACCTCATTGGGTGATACCTCACTAAGATCTGGAACAAACATATAAACACGTTTCAAACACTAATATAACCAACACAAGGTCTTGTCTTTAGCTAACAACAGGGTTTGTACACATCTGAACATTTGAAATTCAATGCTATTCAAGACTTTTCAAGGCTATTTGAAAAATAAATTCAAGATGTTTTAATGACATATGTACTTTTAAGCGCAGTAAAATAAGTTAACATTAAAAATGTTATGTACTCAACTAAGAAAACAATGGCGCCGACCACAATGAAATGCCAATTGCCCAATGTGCATGAGTTATTTTTGTGCATAGGCTTTTCTTTTTCTGGCTGTTATTCATCACAACAATTGACTCAATACAACATTTTATTGACCACAATTAAATTCAAGACTTTTCAAGACTACTTCATAAAATTCAAAGATGTCAAGGCCTTGAATTTGGTCCAATCAAATTCAAGGCTTTTCAAGACTTTCAAGGCCCTGTACGGACCCTGTAACAGAGACTACCATGGGAAAGAGACTTAGAAGAGATCAGTTTTTTAATACTAAATGGTTATGAAGAAACTGACAGAAATACTTTGCAGTTTCGATCAGGAACAGTGTATGGTAGATATGAGAAAGGACACATTACCATAAAGGATAATAAACAACTGGAACAAATTATCTGATGATTGTGTTAACGCTAGCAGTGTGAACATGTTTAAAAAGAACCTCCAGAGCCATTTACAATTTGCAGTTTAAAATCCTTACAGGCAATGATAACAGTATGTTTGATAGAGTGATAGTAATAACTAACTCAACAGTCCCACTTTCAGTTACAGTAATAACTATCATCAAATAATATAATAACAGGATTAAAAACAAATAATCAACAACTTTTTTTAAAGAGGTATATTAAATAAAATAAAATATACCCCATTCTTTAAGGAAAGTTTCCATTACTGAAACAAAACATTGTGTAATTAGCTATGCTGCTATAGATACAAAATTAACAAAGCCCCAGTAATCTGATATCAGCTCTGATTAAGAGGAAAAATACTAGTAGCAATGAAAATTATAACCTGTCCACATTAATGACCAGTATGTGTACTAACCACAACATGAATACTAAGTTACTAACCTGTGACTGCATTGAGTAGATCTTTCAGCTTCGAGAAGCTACTGACCAGAGGGTCTTGGTCATCATCCTAAAAACACAAAATAGGTCGGTTAAAAGAAACAAGGACACAATTTCTTTTACATAAACTGACACCCCTAACTGACCAGTGTGTGTCACATCATTCTAAAAAACTGTCAAGACAAAACTCTTGACACAAAAGAGTTATGTGAAGGTGTGGTAGTGCAATAGTTTCAATATTCCAGGGATTGTCTGGGGTATCTGGGTGGGGGAGGCAGAGATTGTCATTTTATCAGTGGTGTCCAGGGAGGGGTGGAAAGCTTTAAAATATACAGAAAAAAGTGCATAACCCGGTAATAGTAATGTTGTTTTCACATTTCTCTTTGGAAATTATGGAAAACCTATTTTATTTGCATCTGTGCAGTGGCAAATTGCACTGAGCACATTGAAGAATTGTGTCTGGAAATGATATACACACAGTAACCAGACAACATCCTATCTTAATGCAATTTACAAATACTATTGAAAAGCCCAGACAGTGTGTGAATCTGTATTAATGACATCCACGAGTTACTATAAAGCGATAGTGATAATGTATTGTTCTATTAATTCTGCCTAAAACAATATGTGGATACAGGTATCATGTCAAGATAAAGCCTCAAAGGTTCTCTATAACTTCTCTTTGTTGATCTTTATTTACTGCGTCCATATTGTAAAACCCTCATGTATCTCGCAAACACACAGCAAAATTGTGTGACACAGTTAATAATATTTATTTTATTGAACACCACATCCGATGCTGTTGACAGCACTGTATGATGAATAACAGACAGTGTATGAAGAAAAAACAATTAACTAAATAATAATATAATACATTTAAATAAGAACAAATGTTGTGTGTGTGTGTGTGTGTATGCATGTCTGAAATGGCCAAATAAAATAATTAAGATATTATTATTACTTAACAACAAAAACAATAAACCAAGGTTAATGTAAAGATCAATACTAGGCTAAAATGTATATGAAAATAAGTAAATAACTAAATAGATAAAAGATTATCAGTTGCACCAAATGTAATGCAAACAATTTGCCTCGCTGGTCTGTGTAGAGTGTGTACCTGGTGGTTGTGGGTGAGCCAGCGATGACTGCGTCGAAGTGCAGTCACGAGGAGATTCAGCTCCCCTTGGATGATGTAGATGGAGTTCTCCGGACGCCGCATCATTGCTGGCATTTGGGAATCTATGCCGTGGCTACCCTGAAAGTAACCAGCATATGCACAGCTACACTTTAAATAGTCATGAAGAAATATCAAGGAACAAATGCATCACTGCACAGTTGTGCCTAAAATGGCTACCAAGTGTTGTCTACCCATGGATATCATTACTACTCAAATCTAAACAGAATTACAACACAGATAAATAGCTCCTGTATATCACATGCATTGAAAGTTACAACTGACTAGGTTTCAAAATATAAGAATATCTTGTCACAAATTAACTTTTTTGACCAATTCAAGATAGGGCGTGCAAGTCTCGCGCGTGAAAACGAGGCTGGGGGCAGTTGGGGGCAGGAGGTCCATATACTCCATGTTATCATATAGGACTTTGTTTTGTTTTGGTCGTAATAATCGAACTGTCCCGAAATAGCGTATTTATATTGTCCGAAGGATTATTATAAGCAAAAGTAGTGGAACATTTTGCCGGTGACAGTGATCACGGAAATCATGAATTTTAACCCATTATTATGGTGGTTGCCATGGCAATAGCGGCAAGTACTTGTGTTTGGCGAGTTTGACTAATAATGAAGAGTGCCAGTTTTCGCGCAGTACAACCTGCTTGGGCCAAACGTATACATGTGTTGTGATTATGTGCATTTAGACAACTTGTCAGTTATAAGTGCTTATCGAAACCACAACGTACAGCAATGTAAAACGCAAATCCCGTAAAAGACACATACAGCCTAGCATCGTGTCGATTATCTGCACTACGTAAATCGCTGTGTCTATGATCTAGTGTGATAAACTCAATATTAAATCGGACATTTAAGATAAGAAACGTATAACACAAGATATTTATGAACTGATTTTCCTAGTATTCATCAGTCGTTAGCTACAACTGTCATCCATCGTTAGAATATTATTCTTGTGTCCAGTCCCGAATTAGTCTCGCT
Source organism: Ridgeia piscesae (assembly GCA_025642075.2). NCBI lineage: Eukaryota > Metazoa > Annelida > Polychaeta > Sabellida > Siboglinidae > Ridgeia > Ridgeia piscesae. Next base: position 257,186 of record JAODUO010000087.1, on the reverse strand, counting down.
TAGTCCCCAATAAGCTCCAGTCGCGCGGAGTCACGCCATGTGTCGTGACCCACTTGCAGGCCCTATTGGCAAGAAATATTTCTGGGTAAGGGTTTGCACTGTTGCAGGCAACGTAGAGTAAACGGAATTGCTCTAAAGTTTCAACCCAGTGGCTGAACCAGCACAGAACCAACACCCAGAGGCACCAGGTTCCAAAACCAGGTTCCTTCGAACGACAGTCCAACACTCTAACTGCTCAACACTGCTAGCTAGCTGCTCCCCAATATTGCTTACAATATCTACCATGTGTACTTGCACATTTTTTATATAAAAAAATCAAAATATTGTATAACCAGCACCATACTTGTGCAGACACCACCATCCACGAAATCTGTATTTTATGACTGTAATGTAGCGTAGGCCGGTGCAGTGCCAGTAGTAGATTATCGAGAGAATTTCCATCAAGTTCATGACGTGTGGTGTAGTCAAGCCACGACGCCTGGCCCGAGCTTGCGACGATACCTATATTTTATACAGTTAACCACCATGACGTGAACACAAAGTGTAGGTAAACGTTTACAAATGGACATCAATTTATGCCGCCGACGGGCGCTGATTTGATGCACGACACCGACACTGACAAGGAAGCTTCATGACACTGACAGGGTGGATGTTGACAAGATGGCTCTTTTCCTCAGCCTTACCTGGTTAATTAAACCGGTTACCTCCGTACCAGCGTATCTTCTATGAAGGAAACATACATCTAAACCGCTTGCTCATATTAAAAGAAGAATCGTAATATCTAGGAATGCGTGGAACATTTGACACATCAGATTTTCCACAACGCGTTCTGTATGCAATGATAATACAGGAATGACGTGGAGCGCATGTGCAGAACATTATCCGTTTGGTGGCGCTGTTGAGCGAATTTCTTTCGCGAACATTGTGGGTACAACCCACAACATCACGATTGTCTTGCGTTTATTAGGAAACTGTTGCTCGCATGTAATGACAGCGTTTTCTCTGTTCATTATGTTTGTAAACGACAGTGTAATATTCTCAAACATAAGAAGATAACGGTAATATGGTCCCTACAAAATGAATACTTGTACATAACGTAACGTATGCTTTAATTGTTATTTCGACAATGAACATTTAGACAGAAAAAAATTATAATTACCATTTTATATTTTTCCGCATCTAGCTTTGACAATCTATTAAAATATTGACGTAATTTCCATCGTTCTGTTACAGCCTATCAAATAATCAATTGAACAACGGAACAATATGCGTGCGTGCGTACTGTATACATATCCTCCTATATTAGTATAAGAAAGTCCTGAAACAAACGGTACACTTCTACCTTTGTGAGTATAGCCTATCTTAGCTTAGAATGGTTGCATATTATTTCTGTTCAATTAAGTATTGATATATATATTATTGACAAAAGTCTTCGATCTTCACTGTGAAGTTAGAATAATAAAAAGGCATAACATTATGTGAAAGTATGCATGTATGACACGGAATACATGCTTTCAACTGGTGTCCACGTTTGTATGTTAAAAATAAATACAGTTGGTCATTAGCTCCTCACATCTAATAACTTAAATTTTACATAGTTCTACACCATATAAGAGGAGAGAAAGATAGAAAACACCACTTTGAATTTGTCACTGCAATGTCACACATTGGTTTGCAAAATGTTCTTGAACTTATTAACTATATATTACCTAGAAAGTAAAGGTATACTAGGGTGAAATGCTTGCGTGTGTGTGAACTAATGCTGTCATTAACTAATAATCTGACACAAAAAAAAGGTTGTATGATAAGAAATCATCTAATCAGTTTCATCATTGAAGGCCCGGGCATCAAGATCACTTAAATAAAACTCTCTTAAGGTAAATTTGTCTATATTACACACACATATGTTATATATATATATATATATATATATATATATATATATATATATATGTTGTGTGTGTGTATATATATACAACTATATATATATATATATATATATATATATATATATATATATAAATTATATATAATATGTTATATAATAAGCAATATGACATCACTTGGGAAAGGATCAAAATGTTCTAACAATAAAATACCGGTAGTTGATATTTTTCTGTAAGCTACCCTAAACACTGAGAGCTACCCTTGATCAGCTGATTTGATGGTTAAGGATGTTTCACTTTCAGTTTACAAATGAGCCTTATATCTGTTTCCTAGACACAATATCCTATTGCTTCTTTTTCTTGTCTACTTTAACTGCAGCGTGTATGTGTCTCTAAGAATTAATCATACTATGAAACTATAGAGCATATACTGGTAATTGAGTTCTAAAAGTGTATTTGCATCAGTGGAGGGATCATACAAATGTCTTCCACAAGCCATGACATTGGTGTGTCCAGCTTAATTAGCTATAAAGAATCCATATAATATTTTTTCCCTTAATTCAGGTAGTTTTAACAATGGGAAAATTTCCCAGGTCTTCTATGGTCATTTTCTGAGTGTTGCAAATTACGTCTAAACCAGAACTGCTTTCCACAAAACAGGAGGATTAAATATGTTTGTATTTTTAAGCATATTTGAATAATTCTATTTGTATTTGTGACACTAATTAAATTAAAGTATTTGTATTTCAGTACTTTCAAAAAGTATTTGAATTTGTCAAATACTATTTTAAATACTTTGGGATGTGCCTCAGTAAATGGTATTTTAGCTTTTTTATTCACTCGTCTTGTTAAGAGTAAAAAATGCTCTGCCACTTCACAATTGACCACATTTTTCAGAAATAAAGGTATTATGGGAAGTCACTGAGATCTTAACAAGAGCCTACAGTTGTACCAGAGAGGCCACCATCAATTTATCAATAGACCATTAATTGCATGTGCATGGCCATGGTGTAATTAGCAACAATACACTATCATTGGCGAATCTCTTTCGATCATATATTTCATGTCCCGATACTAGTATAACTAACCCTGCTGGCTGCTAAGGCGTGCTGTTGTGTTCATTCTGATATAGTATATATTTGCCTTCTGTGTGTTGAGGTGGAGGTGGGGGCCCACTACCTGCATGGAGTCATCACTTAGTATTGACATTGTTACTATATATTATCCTACAATGAATAAAACCAAATATCAATGATATATTAAAGAACGATTCTTTATTTCACAACTAATAAATGTCAACTCACATCAACATTGTTTACTTGTGAAATGTTGAGTATTATTTTGAAAAAGTTTTATGAATCAAAGACATAGACTAGTAGTTTTACTGCACACGACGCCTCATGTCATATAGTACATTATTATCAAAATTTGTCGAAAAACAACACATTTCAATATCATGTTTCTTATTATTTTACTTACATGCTGAATTGTAAAAAGCATTGAATGTCAATATTATGATTATTGTACTAGTTGACTACTAGGTAGATGGTAGCACTGTAATTTACCAACATTACAATAGATGGCAGCACTAAGCCTAATTTGGGCAAGAGGTGAACATGTGAATAACTTTGCAGCGGACACTAGGATTACCGCCAAGTTATTTTTAATTATTATATAGCATCTTTCAAGTTGTTTACTTACCGCAAATCCACTTGTTTTAGTATAAATGTGTAGTCGTGCCCGGAACGATGAAAACCTGCAGATGCCACCACCACTCTATATCAAAGGGTAAATCCAGAAAACCCCACTGCCACTGTGATTCAGTCATACCCAGGAACTAATTTCATTTTGGGGGGCAAGACCACTACCAGTTCTGTACCACCCAAAAAAAGTCCACGACCATCTAGACCCCATTTTCATGTTTGTTGTGTGTATGTGTGTGACGTGCGTGCGTGCGTGCTCTTCACACATTTTGTACACCCATGTCTTCCCCACCAAAATTCCAGGTGGACTGTTCCCCTCCTGTTCCCGCATCTATGGTCACACAATCTGCAAACAAGGGGCGATGAGCTAGTAGACTATCGTTAGCAGTTCCCCTGTGCAATGCAGTGCTGTAACAAGTACTCCTGAAAACTAAGTAATAGAATATACATGGGCATGCCATTCCCTCGACATTCATTATCCCAAATATTTTTTAATGTGCCCCAAAATATGTTTTAATCACCCCCTCAATCTTCCAACATCTCGATCCATCAACGGCATTGAATTTGTGGTTAGCTTGAATGGGTGCATCCCCCGCCCAATCAATCCATTGATCCAATTAATCCATGGTTTAAATCCCTGTAGTGACGACGTATTTGGATACATAAATGAGTTTGTTTTTGCAATGTATGTTTCTCGACAGCCACAAATGTTATTATGTTTAAGTGTTGGATATATATAATTGCCATTACAATAGTAATCCACTTCCGTCAGCACAACTGTGCCACCCGTGAGAACAGTGTAGAAACCTACATCACACATGTCCCCATTCAAAAATGATACCCTCGACTTCTGGGATCACATTTTGAATACCTGTTTGGCCATTCTCATGAGTGGCAGAACGGTATGTTGTATTAACTATTCAGATAATAAAATCTACTTCTGAAATATTACGTGTAACATGATTAAATTAAAACGAGCCAAACAGTCTTGCTAACGACATCAGCGACCGAACCGACGGCATTTCACAGGGAGATCTGCCAGAGGGTATTGCGACTGATGTAATCAGTAGGGCTCGTCCGCGTGTGAAGATGAGAGACAATCGGCTGCAACTGTGATTGTCTAGTAATTACTTTTACTCTACAAACTCAACCACTGATTCTCAAGATGACTGCAAAAGGGGCTTGTCTTAACTTCAGCATTTTGCAACACGATCTGGTAATGGGTAACTTGATTGGTGTAATTTAAGCAGTGCCTGCTAGCACGTCAGAATGGAAGCAGTATTATATTATAATTATATACATACATATATTACACGTGTATATATATATATATATATTATATATATATATATATAAATTATATATATATATACACACTGTTTTTTTAATATATATATATATATATGTTTTTATATATATATATATATATATATATATATATAATCTAGTGTAACATGAACATAATTATGTAAGACACTATTTCAGCGTTTTTCAAGGAAACTAGGAAAACGTTTACATTTAATATCATAAAATTAATTTACAATTCCGTAAATTTTGCCAAGCAGGAATGTGATGGAACAACCGGTCCACATTTCAAACGGAAACAACACAAACTCGGCTCATAGACAGTGCATCAATGTCAATTCCCTTCGACAGATAAATGATCAACAGCACAGGGTCAGTAGGTTGCATGAATACCTGTATTGTGCAACCTGCCCATGGGTAACCTTCATTATAAACCGATCATCAACGGAACGACACAATACAGCGTTCAGATGCACAATCTACTACGTGCCTAGACCTCAATTTGATTAACACATCAACAACAATTCGCAGTTACATACTCATGTAAATATTAAGTTAATGTTCACACATCATCATCATATTAAATACAAATGTCCGATCAGATCATGTTTAGATAATGAAGGCTTGATCTACTACCAAATATTCAAATTAAACCTGCATGAGTTTCTACGTAGCCACCTCGCTACATCAGTAGGTTGAGATGAATATCAAGAGAAATAAACATTAAAAAACTAGCGAATACATTACAGATATGTGCCAAGATTTACTAACATATTCATCGTTCTTTTCAAGTCGACCCTGCACCAAACAAATGATCAACAAAGTAACAAGCGAACGTGAAACCATAGTGGAACTGCCTAAAGGTTCAACCGCCATCAGCCACTTGAATGTGACCACCACATCATACAATACAGTGTAGTTTTGTCCTTTGATCGGAACAATATTTTAGTTTCTGAAAGAGAGCCAGTGACCAGAGAAACTCGGGGTTGACGTGCGGGAAAGTTTACAAAATATACGGTTTCAAGATACAGCCTTGCAGCAATAGCCAAATGGGCGAAAAGTCCCATGTAAATGTTCATACTCCCTGCAACAGGACCAGTTTGGCGTGAAACTCTGCAGTTCTCAAAACAATCGCAGAAACGAAGTGAAAGGCCGATTCTGAAACCAGAATATTTCCTAAACATGTCCACCACGTCATCAGTCTCAGCTCCCGAATGCCTGAAAGCAAGAATGCATCGTCGTCTCCATCCACGTATGTTGGTGTATCTACAAGTCCATAAGTGCGGGTGTCCGGCCACATGTATAGCGATATGCCACATGCAACAGCCATATTTGGCGACACGCGCCGCAGACTATACGAGATTATGTCACTGGCTAAAGAGTCTACAAGTTAATTTATGCGACGACATCATCACTCCGTTTTCGTTTCGTCCGAGTTGACCTTCACCGGTTTCTTCCATGTCAGGTGGCCGAAACCGGCTGTGCCGTCACCGGTTCGCTGCTTGCGTCGGAACACCATGTCGTACGACATCTTCTTGCGGTCAGTCACCTGGCCGATGGCGGCGAGAAAGTCAATGAAGATACTGGTCGGGTTGAACTTCCAGTTGAACTCACTCGTCGTGTAGTCGTGCGGGAACACGTGGTGGTAGTTGTGGTAGCCCTCGCCAATCGCGCCGAACGCCACGAAGAAGTTCTCGACGGGGTTGATGTTCTGGTCGTACGGTTTGTTGCCCCACATGTGCGCGACACTGTTCACACACCACGTGACGTGGAGCGCGATGGTGTACCGCAGCACGCCCGCTATGTGGAACGCCGTCCAGGCCGACTCGCCCCAGAAGTACCAGGGCACCAGTGTCGGGAAGCCGAAGCAGGTGGCGAACACTAACCACACGTAGTACCTGCAACAAAAACAACACAGATGTAGCCTGCTTCCTGTCTATCTTGGGCTAGGGTCATAGCTTTATGTAGAGACCCGTCCACCCGTCATTTGGACGCGTAAAAACGAATATGGATGGGTAGAAATATGGGTGGACGGGTAAAATAAATGAAGGAGCAAAAAAAGGTCTGAAGGAGCAAAAAGTCTTCCAATCCATAGATATTGTTAGTTGTGCCTTGAAAGTGAGTGAAATAGTCCATTTCAGGCCATCAGACTCATTTAAACTTTTAAAACTGACTTAACAGTTAACATCCATGTGTCCATCAAAACATGTGTGACTGGCAATAATTGTATCCTGCATAAAGCCATGGCTAGGGTTGATTCCAACTACATAACTGCAGGGCTTGATATTAATGCCTGTTCACTTAAACATTAATGCCTGTCCGATTAAGGGTACCCAATAAACATAATGTTTTGTGCACATTCTGTAAGACAGGTCGGACTGAGCAGAGAGTAGACGTTTCTGCTAAATCTCTTCTATCCATAGGAACAAATAAAATAGCCATTACTTATAGGATATGTATCTAAAGTAAACGTACGACACTACATAACTAAAAATTATACAGTGATCTGGACTGGATGTTTTGATCTCCTGTGCATTCTCCATAATCCGAAAATATTGGCATTTAAACAATTACAGCAATCAATTACTGTATGTTGCAATATCACAAACTTATCTACAAAAGATATCTCGTAGATTAGTTCAGACAGGTATATGAAATGTCATGAGACCAAAGGTGTGGCTCAAATGTGAACATGTCATTGCTTTTAGGGTGAGCATTTCATTTCATTTCATTTCATTTCATTTCATTTCATTTCATTTCATTTCATTTCATTTCATTTCATTTCATTTCATTTAATTTAATTTAATTTAATTTAATTTAATTTAATTTAATTTAATTTAATTTAATTTAATTTAATTTAATTTAATTTAATTTAATTTAATTTAATTTCAAGTAGTATGTGACTTCTGCTACATTCATAACCTCTGTTTACAGTTGCTATCAATGTCAGTTTCCCACATCTTAATAACCGTCCATTTGACCGTGAGAACAAGGAACAAACAGCTGTAGAAATTAACTGACCGTCTCTGGAAGGAGCAGACAGGGTCAGCGATGAGGTCACTGACGTCCAGTAGACGCCCCTTGGCCTTCACATCAGGGTGCTTCCTCACGAGCAGCCAGCCCATGTGAGCAAAGAAGAAACCTCGCTTCGCGTTGTGGGGATCGCCATCAGTCTCTGAGTATTTATGATGCGCCCGATGGTCACGTGACCACTCAACAATGTCATTCTGCAAGGAAAGGAACACTACGTTCATTCAAACTTAGTACCAATTACGAAGTTAGTTCAATCTTTGTACCAAGTTAATTTTGTATTATTTTTCAAACTGCACACTATGCAATAGGCTTATCAATCACAATTTTTGAGACAAAATTCCCTGATATATACTAATTCTAGTATTTAAAACATAAATTACTGAATGACAGACAGACACGGTTGTTTTAAACGTGATGTGTTCAGCAGTCTCTGCAAAACTTGGCTCGAAGCTACGGGAAGAAAACCACTACTTAGTCATTCAAAACTGTGTCACATGGTTCCTGGTGCAGATTGCACTTCTGCAGGTCAGAGTCTAGAGTGTGACAGTGTGCCAGCAGCGTGCATGCCATATGGTGTTATCTGTCAACCGCGGACTCAGCACAGTCTTGTTTACGACAGTAACAAACACAACTGACAAAGATAACACAGTCTGACCACTGCCCATCTCATGTTTCCAGTGCTAAGTTCAGAGATAAACTTGTGCCTTGAAATGACACGGAGAGAAGAAAGTGCATTTTCCTTCCTTTTATGAAGGGACTTCTGCATTGTGTAACAGTCCAGTACTAGAATCAGAACTTACATTTCAAAGGGCAAGCATCTAAATTTGGCATTTAAAATGATCTTACGACCAGACATAGAAAACAAAGGTATTTCATTTAGTCAACTGATAAACTTGCGTCTAGATTTGCAATGTAGTTATTATGTAAACTGCCAGATGGACGTGCACGCATAAATCATGGTAAAATGACTGACCTAGAAATTATGTAACCATGGCAACAAGACTGACCTGGAAGGCGAGGGTCTGGAAGAAAGCCAGCAGGATGCGGGTCGGCAGCTTGGCCTTGTAGGAGCGATGTGCCCATAGTCTGTGGGCCCCGGCCGTGATCCCCAGGGCATTCATCATGTACAATGCTACACCTGCAATACACAGCACATCACACTGTACACTGGCAGCACATCACACTGTACACTGGCAGCACACAGCACGTCACACTGTACACTGGCAGCACACAGCACGTCACACTGTACACTGGCAGCACACAGCACATCACACTGTACACTGTACACTGGCAGCACATCACACTGTACACTGGCAGCACACAGCACATCACACTGTACACTGGCAGCACACAGCACATCACACTGTACTGCCAATGTACAGTGTGACGTGTACAGTGGCAGCACACAGCAAGTCACACTGTACTGCCAATGTACAGTGTGACGTGTACAGTGGCAGTACACGTCACACTGTACAGTGGCTGTACACGTCACACTGTACAGTGGCAGTACCCGTCACACTGTACAGTGGCAACACACAGCACATCACACTGTACTGCCAATGTACAGTGTGACGTGTACAGTGGCAGTACACGTCACACGGTACAGTGGCAGTACACGTCACATGGTACAGTGGCAGTACACATCACACTGTACAGTGGCAGTATATGACACACTGTACAGTGGCAGTATATGACACACTGTACAGTGGCAGTACATGTCACACTGTACAGTGGCAGTACATGTCACACTGTACAGTGGCAGTACACTGTCACACTGTCACAGTGGCAATACACAACACACAACACTAGACTACAGCAAATGACATCACACTGAAGACCGGCAGTACATATAAGACTAGACAACCACAGTACATGACACATTAACACTGTAGACTGGCAGTACACGACATCAAACTGGACATAGACAGGCAATACACAACACATCAAACTGAACTAGACAGACAATACACATCATATCACACCAGATATCAACAGGCAATACACAGCATATCACACTGGGCACAGACTGTCAATACATAACACATGACACTAGACATAGACAGCCGATAAACAACGCATCACACTGTAAAGTGTAAACAGGCAATACACAACATATCACAACTTCATCAGGCAACACACAACACATCACATTCACACTGCAGACAGTCAACAATCTGCACATAATGAATCATTCACATCTCAACATTTACCGATTCATTCGGCATTCAATTTAACCACACCGAAAATAATACAAAGCCACATGCAACTGAAAATTCGGCCGCCAGTTCACCACGCCTGTATACACGTATGCTGCCAGGCAACGGGAGAAAGGACAACTTACACCACAGCCAGGTGAGAGGATGTGCAAACGGGAAGAGGTAGAGTCCAATGATGCAGGCGCTGTGAAGCCACACCATCCAGATGACGTTTCGCCACACAATGCGCATAGGTGGCAGTTTCTGTCCGTGTGTCTCGGCTGTGACTACTGGCTCCACCTCATTCTTGATCTCGTCGTCATCCGTCGTACAGACGATTTCTGCATTTCTCGGCGCCATGACTGTGGCTTCTACGGAACGTCACAGGTTGATGACGTGTGGCAAACTGAAAAAATTATTAAAGTTTTTATAACTAATTATACTTGTAACAATACAATATTTACAAAATAAGTATTCTATTATGTGATATCAGCTCTGAAAAGATGAATATCAAGACTGGATATCTTAAGTGTTAACAGCTGAAGAGATCGGCTCAATTAGGCTGTGACACTGCATTGCTGAGTGCATTATCTACACTGTAAAAGAGTAGTGACACTATTCACTGCATAGGTTAGCTCCAGGTAAACATGTCACCAATAAAAAAAAAACATGTTACTGCTAAACATCACTTCTTACACAAGTAACACAACACTACTGAAACACAACTAGCACAAGTCCGGCTCTCTATAAATAGTTCAGCTGACATCCACTACTGTACTGTAACAACCTTTGGCCAGACTGTTAAGTGCACAAAATGGCAATCATTCATTAGACTGCTCTGGTGTGCTAAGAATGTCAATTCTGATTAAACTCTAGAATCACAATGAAACGCCAATGATAAATTCGCCAAACACAAACCAGCAATAATTCAAGATTGGCAGTTCTACAATATACAGGTCTAGATCACCTTGTTAACATGTTTCACAATATAAAACATACTTATTTATTTATATTTCACAACACTGCACCCAGCTACAAAGTGGTGCGTCGACTTCCACTTCACTTGTCAAATTATACTGAACACAGCCACATTATAAATGTTTAATCAAAAATGTGGCTGTCCCAGAATGTTCTGGTGCCACGTCCCAGCCTATAATCCTCTACGCTTTCTCCAGATGACATTGGAAAGTCTACTTAAAGAGTCCTGACAACCCAGACGCACTGACTCAGTCTTGGTCACGGTCACACAGCACCTGCACCATCTTAATCAATAGTCACCAACATGTCTCCAGACTGCAGCTAACATAAGCACTTAGATCAAATGTTGGCATCTGAAATTAGCATTGCCATAAATAATATCAAGTGCTGCCTCGGAGCTGATTATGAAACAAACACTGATCTCATCTGAACATCAGTCAACTAGATCCGTCTATTCTAGTTAAAATATGTGCGTAACAGCAATTTATGACATCGTCAGATGTTTTAAATGTTGATAAAAGTACACAAATTTCCAGAGTTAATATAACAAGTTTTTATTTCAACAATAAAATGTATACAAAATCCCAACATTACATTTGAGTATAAATTGGAGTGAACTGTTGGCTACAGTTCTGAAAATGTCATCAAGTAACACACATATCTAATGCACTGCATAAGTAAACCATATCAGAGTTCGCAGTGCCTGAATAAATGTCATTGTGCAAGGCAGCAAATTGACCAATAGAAATGCCACCACTTGCATCATTTGTCAGACCCAGGGCTCACCAAAGTCCAGGCTGACCACAGACAAAAGATGCTTCAAGGGGCATTCTATTTATAAATCCAATGGCTAATGCAGAACTCATTTGAAGTAACGAGAATTACCAATCTTTTGCCATGATTACTCCTGGGGAAAATGACAATGAATGGGGGAACAAGAAACCGAACGAGACAAAATACAAATGAATGACACGCTGACCATTGATTCCAAGCTGTCCAGCAACACTGACTACTGCTACAAATCTTTGGAGTACTAAAGACACACAATCACTGACCAGTGACTTAGAAATTGTTGTTACTTTTAAAAATACATCATCTTATAAATTTTCCTTTAGTAATGACGGTAATTAACCTTCTAAATAAGGTAATTATTATTGTTACCTGCATATAATTGTTGTCTAATTAATTCTAATTTCATCCAATGAGATTACTGGGTTTGTATATCTGCGATGTAATATGTCCAATGTTTAAATAATAGCCAGATTAGCCACACCACTTTATACAAATTAATAAACATGACATTTAAGCAGTGCACTGTTTCTGGCAATAAATATGTTTCAACTGTTTGTTTTGATGAACAAATTATGTATATCTGGAAACTGACAAATCAAATATGCAACCAACACCTTTGTGAGAATGAACTACTGACGCATCCTGAAAAATATGCTAATCATTTCTTACTCAATTACGCCGGAAACTGAAACAGACGTTACAACTCGATCATTATTCATTCATGCAGACACGCACGTGCCACGAACCCCGTAATAAACTGATTCACAACTGAACAGGCGACTGCGTCAAATGGTGACATTTCTGTGTGACAGATTGACAGTCACATCAGCCGTCAGGTGATCACACCTTACACCACTGGTACACCTGTACCCCCGGCCCACTCTGTGAATCACGTCACCAACACTCCTAATAAACTTGTCATGCACATCACGTCCATTTATATGCATCGCCGAGCACATGTCTGCTAAATAAGCATACGGCTGCCATCATCTCCAGCTGAACAGGGAAGGTGGAGATAATATGTTAACTAGACATGCAGTTTTTCTGCCCTGTCGTGCCATCTGTAGCTTCCTGTTTGATAATGAATCTGACTCAGACAGAGCAGTGTTCACTGTTCACTAACAAACCATGGATACTGTTACAACTAGCAATGTGTATCGAAATCTAGCATTTCTTATTTATCTGAAACTTATAAATATTTATTCGTTTCAAACCAGCAAATTTTAACAAGAAGAAGCAACGTTTGGGGATATCATGTGGACAAGTTTCATGCAGAACTGTTTTTTTCAACAACAAAAAAGCAAATTGTATCAATGCTGTTTTTCTAATTCATATATCTTCCTCCCTCCATAAGAGCACATGTCCTATACTTAGTGGGCACAACTGAATGTCTCTAATCATACAGTATAAAATGCACACCATAACTGTTGTTAATACCATGTATAGTCATGTTCAATTTGCTTACTAATAGTCTAATACTAGTCATAATCGTTTGGTTTATTGGATTTGCAATGTCTAAGATACTTGTATATTAATTAGATAACTTCCATTGCACCTAAATCCTTCTAAAGAAACCAAACTCGGAAGCGCAGCAATACAAATGGATTAAATTATCTCAGTTGTCAGCAGATTGATTTAAATGGCAGGGAACTATCGTTGATAGGCAACATTTTTATTGAAGAAATTAGATCGGATGTTGTATTTCTTTTAGATGGTGGACCATGCAGATTGTACTTGACTGCCACACCTGGTGCTGTCAACACTTCTTGGGTTTGACGTTGCAAAAAGGTAAGCAACTAGTGAGATAAAGATGAAGACTTCCACGCTCCTACTGAATAAATGAAATGGATAAATAATAATAAATGAAATCATTACTTGGCAACAAATGAGTCCATAAATGCATTGCTATCTCAGTCTGTTGAAAATCAGTTTTAACACTGCTGTTGGTGAACAAAATTGTCTGAACAGAATGTGGTCATGCTTGATTAACAGTTCTGCATGCAGTTGCATCCCACAGCTTAGGTATGGGTCCAGCTGTTGCCATTTAAAAAATATTAAAATGTCCATCTCATGTTGCCATAGTGTTTTTAATTTAATAGCCCTGACAACACAAATATTAGCCAATTTTGGTCCCTCTAAAACTACAGGTAAAGTAAAATGATCAAACAGGAGTATAAATCGTGTAACCTGTGAGTGCCGTTGTCTTACCATCTGAGTCTGAATTGAAGAAGAAAACGATAAATATATATACAATGAAAACAACACTTTCATTGAAGTTAGTGATTATGAATTTTTTGTCACATTATTTTAACAAAATACAGGAACGTGTAACTTGTCTTTATCTACTAACATAGGTGCTTCATAATCACCATAAACAAATAACATCATTATAATTTATAATAATATAAACAGAGAAAACATGCATAAATTAAAACTCCCACGCGTGAGAACGGGCATGCATGCAATCAGGTGATCGTGAGCAAACCTTGTCAGCGGGCCACGCCGGCAAATATCGTGGCCGGTGCACAATACAATAGAACTAAGTTTAAAAGGGCAAATTGTGACGAGCGTCGATGCTGCTTGCCCGCCAAACTTAGTTACAACAGCCTGGTAACACTGCAATGCCGTGCGAAAGCGGGCAGCTGCCACAAGCAACAGTGCTCAGTCTGTGGACGTCGTGAAAACTGACTGTAAAATATGAAATGAGCTGAGATCACATCACTCGACGAGCCTAACAAAGTTGGCGAGTGAACGACCGACCGGCCTGCTGAAGTACATCCGCACTATCACTAGCGTGTTAGCGGTGTCATGCCTAACGAGTAGCGTTACACAATGGACGACCAGGGCACGAGACGGCAGTGCAGGGTCGGCCATGTCACATTACACAACTAAACGCAGCAACATTCTGATTTGACATACTGCAGAAATGACACAGGTATATAGTCTGCTTAAATACACATTTGGCCACAAATTCATACACTTACTGACGGGTACGCCAGCGAAGAAATTCAATTCAATATTGACTGTTGTGTTACCGGCACTAGAGCTGTACTCCAGCTACAGCCTGGGCCATGGCATGACTCAAATGACACATTTGTAAAGAAGCTAGGTACGCGAGCACCTAGCCGACAAAACCCGGCCGTGTTGCATATATCGGAGGCAATGTTCAATTAAGATTCCTACTAAGTTACATAAAAATTCACCCAGTGACTGCCAAAATTCATAAATGACATCGTCTGCCGGTTACAGAATCCAAATCATGCCCGGACTCCGGGGTCCCGTGAAGCTGCGGACGCATTCGCCATTCAGCATCCGTCACGCGAACATCCTTAGCGTGCAAGCCTGTAGCATATAAACACGACTGTCAACGTAACATACCTCGAATTTTGTTCCCGCACTGCGGGGATATACGGCCGGTAGCGTCCACCCGCTGGATGGTGATGACGATGAGTGACCGACTGTGCGCTCTTTCTGGCCGACGATCACTCCACGTTGCGGCGGCGGTGCCAATCACAACGCGAGTGGCGTGATAAGGTGAAGGCCGCATGCCGAATAATAAAAATGAGGCAAGGTCGTTGCTTTGGTCGCTTTGCATCACACGGCCTACACGTATTGGGACGGGCCGCGAGGCACGTGTTAGAGGCGCGCGCTCGAGCGTTCGGTCTTATTACCGCTCATGCGGTAACTAAGGGAGGAACAAAGCTGGCCCTATCGGTCATATAGTTCCAAGTCCCAACCGCAGATTTCCAAAATGTTTGCTAGCATGTTGGAAAATATATATGGGTTTAGTTATTATAATTATTATATAATGATTATAATAAATTATAATGACAATTTTTTTTGGTTTTTCTTTTTTTTAATTTCTTTTTTTAATTTTAAAGAATTTTTATTAACAATCTTGTTAACTCTGTTTTAGGATATGCATGATATTAACAAAATTAAGTTGTTAAATCTTGTTTTCTAAAGTTGATATAATTGGTTTAAAAAAATCGAGTTTCCCTTTCCAACAGCATGGGAAAGCTAGATTGAATAATATAAACATACTAACTGTTTGTTTGTGTTCTTGTTCCGATTTTTTATTTACTTCCGACACGGAACTATAGGCGTGAATGTTTACTGTTTATTTTTGGTTTGCACACTTGGTTAGGGTGCTTTTCAATAAACAGTTGATGTTATTTCGATCCCTTGAAACACAGGGGTGTATAACGTATTTGATTGTTTAACGCCCGTATGTCTTATATAACTTATGCATATATATACAACACACGCACGCGCACCCGCACACAAACACACACACAGTCCAGCTGTCTGCCTGTGCATGTTTTTTGTCAACACATATGCAGATATATCGTTAGACTCGTTACACTACGAACAATAACGGCCCTGTACCGTCGCTCGTCCAATATACTTGTCTAGGGCATCCGAGGCATGTACGGCTCCGTAATCAACCGTGGTTTGCTCGACTGGACTTTATAAGCAAACAAAACAGGCACGAATAAAGGACGTACACACAATATGCCTCAGTTTCGACAAAGATGTCACGTTTTTAGCAAACGGCTAATGCACAGTAGTCTCGGCGTTTTAGCAACAAACTATGTATTCACGCACCATATTCACAATTCTATAAGATTTGTGCTACTGCTTTTAACACGTACGACGCCTGCATAAGCTTATTAGGCCCATACTGTGAAAAGTTTGTATAGGCCCTACAATTCAACTCTGCGTGTGTACAAATGCGCATGTGAACATGTGTGACAGGGTGTGCATGTACGTCTCCGTGCGTGCAAGTGTGTGTGTGTGTGTGTGTGTGTGTGTGTGTGTGTGTGTGTGTGTGTGTGTGTGTGTGTGTGTGTGTGTGTGTGTGTGTGTGTGTGTGTGTGTGTGTGTGTGTGTGTGTGTGTGTGTGTGTGTGTGGTGTGCGTGTTTGTATGAGTGTGTGTGTGTGTGCGCGCGTGTTTGTATGAGTGTGTGTGTGTGTGTGTGTGTGTGTGTGTGTGTGTGTGTGTGTGTGTGTGTGTGTGTGTGTGTGTGTGTGTGTGTGTGTGTGTGTGTGTGTGTGTGTGTGTGTGTGTGTGTGTGTGTGTGTGTGTGTGTGTGTGTGTGTTATTGGGCGGACATATATTACTTTTGGAAGTTGTATTTGTACGTGCGTATCAACATGTCAGCATGCGTTCGGGTGAGCGTCTGGGCGTGCGACGTACGAAACGCGTGCTCGCGGGCGTGCGAGCGTGCATCAGACACCTTTGATGTAAAAACTCTAGCGTCACTTTGTAGAGAGAAATCAATATTTTCGAACAGAGGGCGGGCCACTCATTGCAGTCATAGAAGGTGTATATCTTGTGTCCTTGGAATTTGACAGCTAAGATAAACTGTGCTTGGTGATTAGACCTGGCGAGCGGTGCGGGGGTGCAGTGTACTGTGAACCTTGCGATATTTTTGACAGCGGCGTGTGCTGATTCTGTCCAAGCCCCCTGGCTCGGCTTTGCTTTGCAACGACTCAATGCCCCTATGTTCCCTAACACAACATATATATCATATATATATATATATATATATATATATATATATATATATATATATAATATATATATATATATATATATATATATATTATATATTTATATAATATTATGTCCTCGACATACAAACCACTCCGTGCAGTCTTCCTGTGGAGCCACCATTTATGTGATATGAGAATGACAGTTGTCAATATACCCGTTAGTTGTTATTCCCACAGCATATACACGCTAATGAGATCCGCGCTCGAAGGAAAACACTTCCGCACGATGTCGATGTTGTTGTTTCGGTGGGCGGAAATAAAGTCACAGGGAAAAATCACCGAACTAAAGTCATAGTTTTGCTTAGGAAAAAAGCCACAGGACATAAAGTCACAAAATAAAGTCTTCAAACATTTTCTAGTTACGTAGTTAATATAAAGGTGGTTTTCGACACTTTCATTTTTGACATTCAAGTGCCAGTGTTGGTCATTGATGTGACGTGACACACAGAAGTCTCGCAACGAGGACATAAGGTATGAGACATTGGAACTGAAGATCTAAAATTATATAAGATGTAAGGATGACTACCAACTGCTTTGAGTAACGTGTACTTTGGCCCCGATTCTTTGTCAGTCTGTCACGTATTTAACAAGAGAAACAACAGAAATTGTAGGCAACGCGTACAGAACAATTACATTTTAGTGTACAATGTTTTAGTCTTATGTTTAATATTATAAAAATTCATGGTTTTCAAATGCATATTACAGCATAGTGATTATTACTAATTATACGTTGGTACATATTTGAAGTAGTACTTTTTCTTCCCTATGACTTTATTTCCGGTGACTTTTGTGTTGCTTTATTCCTATGACTTTATTCCTATGACTTTATTTCCTTTGAGTTTATTTCCTGTGGTTTTATTTCCTACATTCGTTATATCAATGAGGTGCCGTTGATTAACAAGTGGAGGTCATGATTAGTTCCGTTGTTGCGGCAACGGGCTGCCGTGTAACTTGAAGCACAACGTGATCGTCTCCGAAGGTACCAACGTGATCGTCTTGTTGCCATGCCTTTGGCCAAAGTACTCGTTTCAGTATCTAACGCAGCATTCTGTAACGTGGAACGTCCGCCCATAAACGCTTATAATGCGACCCGGCTAGTGTAATTGTTACGGTGACTATAATTGCTTCGCGTAGGCGCGCATATGAAAGAGACCACGCAGCTAGTCATACACAAATAATATTTACTATTCCTACCGTACGCGTGTACCGCCACAGGTGCAGCGTGTACCGGGAACCTCATTTCGTCACCTTCCAGACAGGTGCCTGGTCACGCGACACGAAATCACAGACAGTTGCTCACCAGACAGTTGGGCCTGTGACATGTGACCAGAAAACTGTTGTCACAATACATTTCTTTGCATGACATTTCGTCACGAGATTCAGAGTACGACAGTTCGTCACATGTTTATACGGAATTTGGTCATAGGGGCCTAGCTACGGCGGAAGAAACCAGTTAAATATTTTTTTAACAAACAACGAAGTCCGCCTTGCAAGATGATTCGACTGGCGTTATTAGAACACTGATGTCGTTACTTTGAAATGTGTTACTCTTAAAAGTCTTAGTTTGTAAAATACTGACAATGTCATTCTTTTCATAAGACATGTTGGTGTTTTGACAACTTTTGTGGTTGCCATTACAATGATAAAACTATGAACCAACAAGAAAACCTTATATGACACAATATTGTGATAACTGGGCTGAGACCTCACCAATACAACGAAATCGACCGCGATGATTGCGGTCGGCCCGCTGGTCATGTGATATAACTTTGGGTGATTTCATCCACACGCTGCAGTGTTACATGCCCTGTTTAGGACGCGAATGGATCACTACACTGGGATTTCCACCAGTCGTGTAGCCGTCGATACGTTAGGGCGGGTATTAGAGCTGTTCTCACGGCTGACGCAGTAGCGACTGGCGAAGTTAATTGCTATTTTTTTATAGATCGACTCCGCTCACTCCCACGGTTTGCTGAGACGATCAGCCAGGGGTACGGTAGCGCAGCGCCATCACCCCCGACTCGCTAGGATGCTGAACATTAAAGGTGTTGTGTCACCAGATGTGTCACATTCGTGAAGTAATGTCGTACTTTGCACTTCATGACAAATTACGTGTGATAAAATCACGTATAATCAAATATCTGTTGGAAAAATGTCATCACTAAATGTATCGTGGCCGAGTGTCCTGTAGCCAGGTGTCCTGTACCCGTGCACCCGTGTATGTCTTGTAGCCAGGTGTCCTGTACCCGTGCACCCGTGTATGTCTTGTAGCCAGGTGTCCTGTACCCGTGCACCCGTGTATGTCTTGTAGCCAGGTGTCCTGTACCCGTGCACCCGTGTATGTCCTGTAGTCAGGTGTCCTGTACCCGTGCACGTCTTGTAGCCAGGTGTCCTGTACCCGTGCACCCGTGTATGTCCTGTAGCCAGGTGTCCTGTACCCGTGCACCCGTGTATGTCCTGTAGCCAGGTGTCCTGTACCCGTGCACCCGTGTATGTCCTGTAGCCAGGTGTCCTGTACCCGTGCACCCGTGTATGTCCTGTAGCCAGGTGTCCTGTACCCGTGCACCCGTGTATGTCCTGTAGTCAGGTGTCCTGTACCCGTGCACCCGTGTATGTCCTGTAGTCAAGTGTTCTGTACCCGTGCACCCGTGTATGTCCTGTAGCCAGGTGTCCTGTACCCGCGCACCCGTGTATGTCTTGTAGCCAGGTGTCTTGTACCCGTGCACCCGTGTATGTCCTGTAGCCAGGTGTCCTCTACCCGTGCACCCGTGTATGTCCTGTGGCCAGGTGTCCTCTACACGTGCACCTCTACCTATGTCCTGTAGCCAGGTGTCCTGTACCCATGCACCAGTGTGTGTCCTGTAGCCAGGTGTCCTGTACCCATGCACCAGTGTGTGTCCTGTAGCCAGGTGTCCTGTACCCGTGCACCCATGTATGTCCTGTAGCCAGGTGTCCTGTACCCATGCACCAGTGTGTGTCCTGTAGTCAAGTGTCCTGTACCCGTGCACCCGTGTATGCCCTTGTAGCCAGGTGTCCTGTACCCGTGCACCCGTGTGTGTCCTGTAGTAAAGGTGTCCTGTACCCGTGCACCCGTGTGTGCCCTTGTAGCCAGGTGTCCTGTACCCGTGCACCCGTGTATGTCCTGTAGTCAGGTGTCCTGTACCCGTGCACCCGTGTATGTCCTGTAGTCAGGTGTCCTGTACCCGTGCACCCGTGTATGTCCTGTAGCCAGGTGTCCTGTACCCGTGCACCCGTGTATGTCCTGTAGTCAGGTGTCCTGTACCCATGCACCAGTGTGTGTCCTGTAGCCAGGTGTCCTGTACCCGTGCACCCGTGTATGTCCTGTAGCCAGGTGTCCTGTACCCATGCACCAGTGTGTGTCCTGTAGCCAGGTGTCCTGTACCCGTGCACCCGTGTATGTCCTGTAGCCAGGTGTCCTGTACCCATGCACCAATGTGTGTCCTGTAGTCAAGTGTCCTGTACCCGTGCACCCGTGTATGTCCTTGTAGCCAGGTGTCCTGTACCCGTGCGCCCGTGTATGTCCTGTAATCAAGTGTCCTGTACCCGCCCACCCGCGTGTGTCCTGTAGCTAAGTGTCCTATACCGTCGCACCCGTGTATGTCCTGTAGCCAGGTGTCCTGTACCCGCGCACCCGTGTCCTGCAGAAATGACATCTTCGCCAGACCTTGTCAGTGATCGCATAATAAAAACGTCTTAAATATATTCCTAACCGTAATTGTAACCCTAACCCAAACCTTCATCTTGACCAGAACCTAAATGTATTTATTACATGTCATGATTTTATTACATTTATGGCAATTTGTTACACTGGACAAATGTCGACATTTTCGTTTGACCACTGAACAACTGTCCACTATTGTAGGCAACTGTCCACTGGGCTACTCTCCACAGCTTTGACCGAGCAAAGTTACGCGTGGCTACTTCGATGACAACAATGAGGTGTTAATTGCGACGTGGAGCTACTGGACTGTTGGTGACACAATCCCTTGTGTAACTATTTAGAGCAGTACGTGTGTTTTGTCGTTGAGGTGGACGATCATACTGATTAACTTTGGAATTTCACTGGACGTGGGTCAGGTTTATTTAATATGAATACTCATATAACTATTGATAAAGATGTGATGTAATATTGACACAAAACCGCCATACAGACTGTTACAACTCCTAACACATATGGTCAGAATCGAACGAAATATTCGGAAGACTTCGGATCCTGTAAAGCAGAATCCAGGCAATTGTCAATATAATTATGTACATGTATTGAAGGAATGCGATTATCTGCATTATAGAGACATGCAGCGACGTCTTTGATTAAGTCGAACGCGTCGGTCTTTCAATAGCCCTTTGAACATAGCGGCGTGCCACCTGCACAGGCAATTAAGTAAGCACAGCTGTTAGTCCCTGTCCTCCCCGCCAATTATTATGATCACGAAACCCCAGTGAAACCCACCCACACGTAAATTAGTGATTAGCCTTTGAAGCTTGAATCACAGCTGGCAAAGATCACGGCCCCTCGCTGACTGTCCCCACGGTGTCTTCGCTGGACCACACCGGTGGTTGACACGGATGCTCCAATGCACACGTACAGTATTATATTTTTAATCATAACATAAGGGTCGAAGAGGCGCTTTCTATGGAGAAAACCCCCGTTCAGATCAAAGATGCTGCCGTGTCGAACCTTGGGCAATTCCGCTCAGCTGCATGAAGGCATAAGTACCTCGCTGTAGGCAGGATTATATATAGGTATTCATGTACAAAATATTCTTCGCGCATTAAATGACGCGTGGCTGGATGTTTCACAAATAAGTCGAGCTCCATGTGGTGTTCGATGGAATAGGTCTTTAGGGACTAAATTAATGCGCTTTGTCATGTGTCATGTAAATATTAAGTCAAACGTTTTTTCACACACAAAAAATCGCTGGCAACAACGCCACACATAATATGTGGTGGCGTTGTTGCCAGCGATTTTGTTAAACATTGTTTTGGTTATCTATATATTATATAGATATATATATATATTTTTGAACATTGTTTTGGTTATCTGTATATTATATAGATAACCAAAACAATGTTCTGCAAATGTAAAGAAAATTAATCGATCGCTATAGTAAAAGTTACCTTTTTCTGCACGCCCACAAATGGTTTCCTCCACGCTGTCGAAACGTTTCTATAACTGTTCTGGCTGCGCTGAAGGTACGCACTTAAACCCCGGTTGACAACAACACGACCCGACCTAAATGTAGGAGTTAGCACCCCACTTCACCCCACAATGCACGCCCCATTGTGCCCCACGTTACCTTATGCGTGCGTTGCATTGACCTCATTCTTGACCGTAAGTGGACAACTCGTGGTCAACAAGTGTTTAGTTTAGAGATTGTTGCATAAACTTATACAGTTACAAAACCTGTGTATGCAAGGAGTACAACGATCACGACAGTAGCGCCACACATCGAGACATTGTTCTCAAAGGCAGAGATTGACGGGGTATTGCGTATAACCTCGACTGTGACGTAAGCAAACCGCGATGTACTGTATACATGGCGGCCGTGTGTCGGCTAACTATTGGCACTGAACATATCAGTACAAACTATAATCCGTGACTACGCATATGCATGGGTTAGATCAATCATAATGTGCATGCCGGTTAATCGTACGTGAGTGCTGGGTAAATTATACGTTCGTTCTGGATAATTCGTATACCTCTTGTGTAAATGACATACTGATATATATATATATATATATATATATATATATATATATATATATATATATATATACGTATTGGTTACGTCGTAACCTAGGTAAGTTTTTGGTTGTATAGCTAGTAGATATGTGGTTGTTAAATCTACACGTGGTTGGTAAATCGTATTAGACGGAAAGTACATAATATTTATGGTCTATGGTCTTACATGCATACTGAGAATTCGTTGTTGGAGATATAACGTACGTTCGTGTTGGGTACACGTGTACTTGTTGGTTAAATGATAGGATCTACTTGTTAAGGTAAGTAAAACCGCAAGTGACGGTTAGTCCGTTCGGAAAATGACAGAACGATCCAATTAGGAGCAAAACGTTCTCTTATATTCCGTTTAATGGGGAGACAGAATTTTGTTTCATAGGGTATACATCTACATGAAACAGACTGTTTTAAAGAAATGATACGTGCAAATCTATTACGCCATCTTAAATGCATATAATCATAGCACAACTCAACGCGGTGACCCTCCACGCCACAAGAAGTTTTCTTGACGTAAAGTTCTGCGCCTCCAGTTTCTCAGCAAATGTTTTCCTCCCAGATGGTAGCAGCCGGTGACGTCACCACTCCCCAAACAGCAGCAGCAGCTGTGGTCTGGCCAGAACAATTTCACGCAGGTTGTTAAAAATGAGCCCTCCGTAGAGACACTCGGTAGACACGCCACTGCGAGTAATTGTAAGTTGTGGTCTGGTACTCACGGGGACAAATACAGACATAATGAAGAAAACATGAATCTTACTGACAATGATAAAAGCTATTAAACGACAGTAGTACACATACACACACACACACGCACGCACGCACGCACGCACGCACGCACGCACGCACACTGCACTATGGGCTACAGGCGAAGTGGTGATCCCGACTGCGAACCCTCAACAAATTTTGGATTGAGCGCACGGGATCATGGGATTGCATATGTCACAGTCACAATTTATAAAACGGCTTCTCAGTGGCGACATTGGATTCATTGCTTTTACAGAGTACCTTTGACAAATCACATATCAAAACATGGTATTACGATCTTGTAATATTTCATTGGGAACAACGTGGCTAATAAACATTTGTAAATAATTTACAACGAAGTACGTGTTGTTATAATTTGTGATGTTTACATTATTTAAGCATGATCTGACAAAAGTAATTAATCACAGCATGAATCCCCGATTTCAGATTAAACTGTCACATTTATTCATATCGCGTACATATTATATATATATATATATATATATATCTATATATATATATATAAAATATATATATATATATATATATATATATATATATATATATGATATATATATATATATATATATATATATATATATATATATATATATATATATATATATATATTATATAAAATATATTATATATATATATATTATATATATATATATATATATATATATATATAATATATATATATATATATATATATATATATATATATATATATATATATATATATATATATATATATATGTTTTTTTTTTTTTTTTTTTTTTTTTTTTGAGTTGTAGCATTTGGCCATAAGACATACACACAGACTCACAGACATACAACCGTACACACATACACAGACACATCAATGTACACGGCGAGATCATGTATGGGGGTGTTAAAGGGTTCACCAAATCAGATATTTATGAGGAATGGGCTTCATCCTTCATCGTTTCCTTATCAGCAAGGAAGCACCACCTTTGGGAGAGAAATTCGCTAGAGTATTGGCAGCATCATTTATTTAACCTAGATGTGTCGGGGAATATTGGAGACATCCCAGCGAAGGCAGTAGATCAGCCGCAGGACGACAGCAAGTTTTCGTAGAATGAATTTTACACGCTGTATTTTCCCCCAAGCATCGCTGTATATAGCTCAATGGCGCGACAAAACCAAGGGATTAAGCAAACTCGTAATCGTAAGTCAATGCGTGAGTCGTCAATAGATGGACGAAGGAGGCCAAGGAGGCCAAGGAGGCCAAGGAGGCCAAGGAGGCCAAGGAGGCCAAGGAGGCCAAGGAGGCCAAGGAGGCCAAGGAGGCCAAGGAGGCCAAGGAGGCCAAGGAGGCCAAGGAGGCCAAGGAGGCCAAGGAGGCCAAGGAGGCCAAGGAGGCCAAGGAGGCCAAGGAGGCCAAGGAGGCCAAGGAGGCCAAGGAGGATAGGCAGAATTAAAGGTTTCTAGACGTCGGCGGAATGAAACTATATTTCCTTCTGATTTAACACTGGCAGGAAGCGA
This sequence comes from Ridgeia piscesae, assembly GCA_025642075.2. Lineage (NCBI taxonomy): Eukaryota > Metazoa > Annelida > Polychaeta > Sabellida > Siboglinidae > Ridgeia > Ridgeia piscesae. Next base: position 231,723 of record JAODUO010000087.1, on the reverse strand, counting down.
ATTCCACACAGTTGGTGCGGCAACCGAGAAAGCTCAGGTCCCAGGTTTCGTTTTCACCCGAGGAATGTAAAGAGGGTTACTACTGGTGGAGCGTAGCTGTCTGGAATTTCTTGCTGGAGTTAGCGTCGAATTTGGATATGCTGGTTGTGTAGAGGAGAGTGCTTGATAGGCTATTGTACAAATCTTGAAAATGATGCGACAGTGCACAGGGAGCCAATACAATAATTTTAGAAGCGGCACTGAGCGAGAAAAACGAGGAGAACGCGTGACTATCATTGCTAAAACAATTGGACACCACGCTGAAGTTTTGCTATATCCTTGTTTGCGGCATTGTAAAGGAGGGAATTGCAGTAGTCAAGTCTGCTGCTTACTAGAGCTGATGCAACGGTTTTAGCAACGGAAAGTGCTATAAACTTCCCCAACCAGTTGCACGCAGTACATGTGTATGACTTCCCCATACCAGTTGCACGCAATATGTGTATGACCTCCCCATACCAGTTGCACGCAATATGTGTATGACTTCCCCACACCAGTTGCACGCAGTATGTGTATGACTTCCCCACACCAGTTGCACGCATTATTTGTATCACTTCTCCACACCAGTTGCACGAAGTATGTGTATAACTTCCCCAAACCAGTTGCACGCAGTATGTGTATGACTCCCCCACCAGTTGCACGCAGTATGTGTATAACTTCCCCCACCAGTTGCACGCAGTATGTGTATGACTTCCCCACACCAGTTGCACGCAGTATTTGTATGACTTCCCCACACCAGTTGCACGCAGTATGTGTTTGACTTCCCCACACCAGTTGCACGCAGTATGTGTATGACTTCCCCACACAGTTGTACGCAGTATGTGTGTGACTTCCCCACACCAGTTGCACGCAGTATGTGTATGACTTCCCCACACCAGTTGTACGCAGTATGTGTGTGACTTCCCCACACCAGTTGCACGCAGTATGTGTATGACTTCCCCACACCAGTTGTACGCAGTATGTGTGTGACTTCCCCACATCAGTTGCACGCAATATGTGTATGACTTCCCCACACCAGTTGTACGCAGTATGTGTGTGACTTCCCCACACCAGTTGCACGCAGTATATGTATGACTCCCCACACCAGTTGCACGCAGTATGTGTATGACTTCCCCACATCAGTTGCACGCAATATGTGTATGACTCCCCACACGAGTTGCACGCACTTTGTGTATGACTTCCCCACACCAGTTGTACGCAGTATGTGTGTGACTTCCCCACGCCAGTTGCACGCAGTATGTGTATGACTTCCCCACACCAGTTGTACGCAGTATATGTATGACTCCCCACGCCAGTTGCACGCAGTATGTGTATGACTTCCCCACACCAGTTGTACGCAGTATGTGTATGACTTCCCCCACCAGTTGCACGAAGTATGTGTATGACTCCCCACACCAGTTGCACGCAGTATGTGTATGACTTCCCCACACCAGTTGTACGAAGTATGTGTATGACTCCCCACGCCAGTTGCACGCAGTATGTGTATGACTTCCCCACACCAGTTGTACGCAGTATGTGTATGACTTCCCCCACCAGTTGCACGAAGTATGTGTATGACTCCCCCACACCAGTTGCACGCAGTATGTGTGTGACTTCCCCCACCAGTTGCACGCAGTATGTGTATGACTTCCCCACACCAGTTGCACGCAGTATGTGTACAACTTCCCCCACCAGTTGCACGCAGTATGTATATGACTTCCCCACACCAGTTGCACGCAGTGTGCATATGACTTCCCCACACCAGTTGCACGCAGTATGTGTATGACTTCCCCACACCAGTTGCACGCAGTGTGTATATGACTTCCCCACACCAGTTGCACGCAGTATGTGTATGACTTCCCCATACCAGTTGCACGCAGTATGTATATGACTTCCCCATACCAGTTGCACGCAATACCAATTCGATGACAGACTTACATAACGACAAGTCAGCGTTGACAAATCAATATTCGAGAAAACATTATCGATCTTTCCTCAAGTGGCTGATTATTTAAAAGCAAACATTACAGCAACCAATTACGACAATTTGTGTATAGTTAGTTGGTTCAACTAATCGCAACAGCAATTCGAATCCTCTTATATGAAACGTTCTCCTTGTTAAATGTCAAGCAAACTATATAATTCCGATCATGCTATTAAATTATGAGACTTTTTTAAAGATAGTCGACCATTTACTCTTGTCTGTTTTTACTTTATTCGGACCGTGGTCGTTGACCAGTGTAAACTTTGACGTCGTTCACGAAGTGTATTCTTGGTCATTCTAGCTATATTCACTTTTGAAACTAAGCGTTACCGCTATTTTTTGCGGATACTCGTTTGACTAAATTTGCAATCATGACCGTGCACCTTGGCGTGGAAATCTTCTTTCCCATGCTCCCTTGCGGGTCACGTGGTGGCGGCCATATCACGGCATTGCCTTTTCTGCTCCCTGTGTACGTTTATTCCATGCCCCCTCTCGTCTGCAAAAACCATCCATTCGTGACTGTTCATGTCAACTATCCCCAGGTGTCGCTTCGAGCTGTCGTCCTATCTAAACTTCGGCCTTCCCGCTTCTTCGTCTACCATCCCAGCACTCGTTTCCACAATCTGTCTTACGTGCCCTGTCCCTCTCATTCTGCTGCCAAATACTTTCCTCTCTTTATTACAGTCTCCTTTCTCTATTCCTTCATCTTCACGGAGTTGTGGTTACATCATTTATAACCGTTGTCATAATTTAACACATCACGCCTATGGAAGAAGAATCCTAATATATTGCCCATCCCTACTATTACGGCAGAGCAACTAAAATACGGCCGTTCACCTTTCAATCGGTTTTCTGTCCACCGTACGGCGCCACTGTTTTCACAACGACACCACGTTTAAGAAGTTGTGAAGTTTCACCAGAGAACGATCTAAAACTGATGTCACTTCCATAGACCTGCCAACTCGTGAGTTTCGGGATATATCGACAAGCTCAACAGATTAGTCTAGTTGAAGTTAGGAAAGTGGAGTGATGTTGTTAAAGATTAATAAATCGCAATGGTCTCGATTACCCAGACTCCGTTGGGGGGCAGCACCTTTCAACCCCTCCGCTATCTTTTCGGCGAAGTTGCGCCGCCGAGGGAGCGAAGGATGGAGGGAGGTAGGGAGGGAGCGAGAGTGAGGAGTGAGAGTGAGAGTGAGAGTGAGAGTGAGAGTGAGAGTGAGAGTGAGAGTGAGAGTGAGAGTGAGAGTGAGAGAGAGAGAGAGAGGAGTGAGTGAGAGAGAGAGAGAGAGAGGGAGGGAGGGAGGGTGGGAGGGAGGGAGGAGGGAGGGAGGGAGGGAGGAGGGAGGGAGGGAGGGAGGGAGGAGGGAGGGAGGAGGGAGGAGGGAGGGAGGAGGGAGGGAGGAGGGAGGAGGAGAGAGAGATATAAATATAATTACATATATATATATATATATATATATATATATATATATATATATATATATATATATATATATATATATATATAATATATATCATACATATATATATATATATATATATATATATATATATATATATATATATATATATCATTCCATTGTCATCCATTCATCAAGCCTGCGTACACCAACATCGTTAACCCGCGTCAACATATGTGGCCAGCTCGTCGAAACTTCCCCCGTTATACGAGATCTAGGATTCAACGTCGACACAAACCTAACTATGACGTCACAAATGGCCAACGTGTGTCGTTCCGCCTACTACCATCTGTCACGAATCGCCAAGATACGAGACTCCATCAGTACCACTGTATGTAAGAGTCTCATACACGGACTCGTAACTTCGCGACTTGACTACGGCAATGCAATATTATACGGCTTAAGTGATCGTCACATGCACCGTCTGGAAATGGTCCAGCGGTCTGCGGCACGAATCGTCAGACAAATTCGGCGGGGCGACCGGCAGTCCATGTGCAACAATACTGCGGCAGTTACACTGGCTGCCTGTCAGAAAGCGAATCGATTTTAAACTACTTGTACTTGTGCACAGGGCCATATATACAATGGCACGCCGGAGTATCTTGCGGCACTGCTACGCCGCCACACACCTCCCCGTTCGCTGCGCTCTGCAGGCGGGTTACTGCTAGAGGTGCCCAGAGTCAACCTTGAACGTATCGGCCGCCGTGCATTTGCCTGTGCAGGACCCACTACGTGGAACAAACATCCAAGGAACATACGTGACAACAGCAACATTACACAGTTCAAGAAGCATTTAAAGACATTTTTATTTTCCACATAACTAATTTCACACAACGAACATTATATTTTAGCTAATTTATTATTACGATATACACATACATTATTTATCTTATTTATTGTTATTACTATCAGTGCAGTATAGCGTGGTTCTAATGTTTTGTCTGTAATATTTATGTTTAATATTTTTTTTAAAGAATTACATAATTTATACACAGCCAATTTTACACGGTTTTTATCATACTGCCTCATTACTTTATATTATTATCATTATTACTGTCACCATTTTAATCAGTATATGCAAATTTACATGTATGTACACACCCATGAACGGGACAGCCGTCCCGGATTTGATGGTGTCAAAATAAAGTTATTATTATTATTATTATATAAAAAAATATATATGTATTATATATACATATATATATATATATATATATATATATATATATATATATATATATATATATATATATATGCATATATATATATATTAATATATATATATATTATATATATATATAATATATATAATATATATGTATATATATATGTATAATATATATATATATATATATATATATATATATATATATATATATATATATATATATATATATACTGGTAATTATATTTATACTCGTCGTCGCTCAACAGATTAGTCTAGTTGAAGTTAGGAAAGTGGAGTGATGTTGTTAAAGATTAATAAATCGCAATGGTCTCGATTACCCAGACTCCGTTGGGGGGCAGCACCTTTCAACCCCTCCGCTATCTTTTCGGCGAAGTTGCGCCGCCGAGGGAGCGAAGGATGGAGGGAGGGAGGGAGGGAGGGAGGGAGGAGGGAGGGAGGAGGGAGGGAGGGAGGGAGGAGGGAGGGGAGGGAGGGAGGGAGGGAGGAGGGAGGTAGGGAGGGAGGGAGGGAGGAGGGAGAGAGAGAATATATAATTACCAGTATATATATATATATATATATATATATATATATATATATATATATATATATATATATATATATATATACTGGTAATATATTTGTTATTTGTATCTATGAATGTATATATTCCTAAATACCGTAATGTGTGCGTGGGCCAACAAGAAGGTACCGCTTGTTTGAATACTGACAATAAATCAAGTCAGAAATTAAGTAGACATGAAATACATCTATTTAAAATATTCTATGCATATATTTATTAAGAACCAGACGACAGACGGAACTGTCCTGGATACGAGTTTTTTGTCGTTTGACAATTTCCAGCATAAACAGACTTTCATAATAGAACTGTCTGACTTGGTGTCTTTACGATAACTAGCGCGTGACCACTGCCCGCCATGCTAGAGCGCGCGTTCTCTCCGCGTGTTTCTATCATAATGGGGCAAAAAGTTGTGAATACCGTTGCGGGGGCGGGGGCGGGGTGGGGGGTGTGTTACCGAAGCTCTAAATAAACCCCAACTGCTTCTCCCTTGGAGCTCCATCCCAAGTGCCTAAACAGTGAGATAAACATAGATATCCACCCCATGTCCAGCAGTATAAATTGGTGGTCCAACCCCAAGCTCTTCCCTCTTTCGACCCCTATGTAAACGCAGTCCCCTTTCAACGGCGGAACGCACTGATGGACGGACCGAAAGGGTTCTTTCGACACTCTGTTCAACTCTTGTTTACCACCACGCTAGTTGACACAGAACTTCTATACCCCATACATCTACGTCGCAGCATGAAGATCCACGCAACGGCGATGAAAGAGACTGTAACATTAAAAGTCACCGGTGATGCGTGACCGGCCGCTACACGCTCTAGTGTTACACTCGAATCGTCACACTCAGATACAGTGTTGACCGTTGACCGACCCGGATAGGTTCAGCTAGGTTGGATGACGACCTACACGACATATCTGGTAGGCAGCGCACTTATGTCAACTTCTATATTTACATATACGGTGATCAAAATAACCACGAGCTAATTGACTAACAGGTACACAGGTGTGTGTGTTTTTGTGTGTGCGTGCTTGCGTGCTTGCGTGCTTGCGTGCGTGCGTGCGTGCGTGCGTGCGTGCGTGCGTATGTGCGTGCTCGTGGATTCCAGTGGGTATGCAAATGCAAATTTAAGGTGAGCGGGTTGTAGGGGACTGTTGTGAGTGTGTGAATTATATTTACATTACATTATATCCACACTGCGAAACTGCAACAGGGAAACACGTCAGATACCACAGCAGGACTGTTAGAAACTCGTCTCCTAGATCATTGACATTGTCCCTTTGTGCACTCAGGTCATAGCCTCTAGTGCACGAAGGGAACGTGTCAACGGTCTAGGAAGAGAATTTCTGACAGTCCTGCTGTTGTATCTGCCAAGTAACGTTCACTGGTGGTTCCATTGTGAACCGACTCAGCAGGTCATAGTGACCCTTGCCACAACGGCGTCATTGCAGGAGTAAGTTCCACCTCTGATCATTTTAACAACAATAACAACTGTGGCTATTTCGCGTGTAATAAATTGACCGATTAAGTAGGCCTAAGTTTATAATCGAAAGCGTCACGTTACGCTTCACTTACGTCTTACACGGTCAGTTAATTAAATACAAGTTAGTCATTTAAGTCGTACGTTTACGCAGTGAAACTATCAAGTCCGAATACTTACATATTTTTGAAATAAAAATAATTAATGGTGTGAATAGTGTGTATGTGTGTTTTGCGCGCACCCAAGAGGTGCGTGGGTTCGTCCATGTGTGCGTGCGCGCGTGTCCGAGGCACGATACAATAAAACATACTACCACTGAACGCGACTAATTTCTCTTTGGTATAAAAAAAGGCCATGTAGAAAATATTTAAAGAAATCGTAGTTAAATGGCAATCGTTATGTTTTATTAAACATCTCTCCACTTGGTAGATCACAGGCCCATTGTCAAAGGAAGCGAATTACCACAGAAAGAAACCAGGGAATATGGTCGCTTCTGAGGAGATATCCTTGTAATATTTCAACTTTAGCATTTAATATTACACGGTGTGTACTATTAACACGTACCTTTTATTACGGCCAGTTAATTTACTGGTCATGTTGATAATACTGGCAAGTGGCAAGCTTTGTTTTAATTCTGCTGATATCTAGTTATTACATTAAATCAAACACTGTTTACTATTAAGCACTGTAGAAATCTGCTAACATACATCAAAGTCTGATATCAACAATTATTGGCTCTTTTCCAGTTAATAACGTAGTTGTTTAAGTTGGCTACGTTTAGGAATGTTGATCTACGTCCTACTTTCGATGACCCCGTTCTCTTACTGATGTCACACCGTCTACATGTCCGTAGCGTGGAGGATGGACATGTAGTCAAACGACACCTAAAGGCTACACACATCACCGTAGACAACTGGGAGACTCTTCTACAAGATCGACAACAGTGGAGGCAGGCCATTCACAAAGGAAAGAGCCATATTGAAGAAAAGACATCACAAAAATATCAACATGATCTGTCATGGCTTTCCTGATGCTTCTGCCCCTATCATCTTCTGTGTCAACTGCGGGAGAGGCTTTAAAGCTCGAATTGGACTATTTTCTCACCAATGAGCAAAGCACGCAACGGACGAAACCCTACCCTGATGTCATCATCGGACACGATGGACAGCAAATATATATATATATATATATATATATATATATATATATATATATATATATATAAGAGAGAGAGAGAGAGAGAGAGAGAGAGAGAGAGAGAGAGAGAGAGAGAGAGAGAGAGAGAGAGAGAGAGAGAGAGAGGGGAGAGAGGGAGAGAGAGGATAGAGAGAGAGGGAGAGAGAGATAGAGAGAGAGAGGGAGAGAGAGGGAGAGGGAGAGAGAGAGAGAGAGAGAGAGAGAGAGAGAGAGAGAGAGAGAGAGAGAGAGAGAGAGAGAGAGAGAGAGAGAGAGAGAGAGAGAGAGAGAGAGAGAGAGAGAGAGAGAGAGAGAGAGAGAGAGAGAGAGGCCTGAAGGGGGCGTGCGTGTTTTGACTGTGGCTTCCCGAACAACCTCCAACTGCACATGAGACTCACATAAACCTACAACTTGTCTGTTAAAACAGAACTCGTTTCCATCACACATAATTCATCGTTTTTCTAACTGGAGAGAGGTACCATTTGCATCCATCGCACTCCTCAGGCAACGATCCAGCGTCTGTTGGCGTTTGTCTCAAAGCTCTCAAAGTCTCTCGTGTTGTTTGTGTTGTGTTCCAAGAGTTCTCCAATCCGCTAATACATATGTGATCACAACTCTTGATTTCGGTATTAAATACAATCTTCTATACAGAGCTTATGTCCTTCAAATGAGTTTTTAGACAAACTTCCTCAACCGGACAAGGTAGTAAAGCGCCATATCGAACGACATCACAAATGTATGTTTTTAAGAACAAATCTCTCCGTACTGCTTTTCTGAGAAAGATTACTGAATTAGTCAACATGACACAACGTAGTTGAATTTATGGAGTACATTTTACCTATCTACACAGCCGGTAATTGTTATCAATGGCTAATAATAAAACGGAATCTCAAAGCCGGATAAGATAGTTATGTTATCGGTGAAAGGGGCAAGTGCTGTCCGTTGTAGGCGAACTATATTTGCTAATCGAGTCAAGTGTTGTTTTGTAAACAATAGATAACCTGCAGATCGATAGTTCAGCTAGATAAGTTGTATTTATAGGTATGGACATATTGCTTTACACAGTTTACTACGTGAAAACCGTCGACGGTGGGTTGGAACAGGTGAGGTCACAGGTAGGGTCGACCAAAGAAATGCAATAGTCTTGGCACTGAAGACAATAACATATCTTAATGGCGCGGTGGCGCAGTGGCTAAAGCTTCCGACTCTCCACCCTGGGAGTTCAATGAAGCTTACTTACGACGTCGTAGCGGGCGATAGCTCGTCGAAAGCCTAAAAGGTCGTAAAGTTACGATAGTTGCATTTCACGAGTCTCCTCCGCAGTTTCTCTTATGATCAGTACAGTGACTCAGCGACTAGTTGCGCGTAAGGTTACGCCAGTTCATGAAACATCCTCGTTCGCATTCTGTGCTGCGGTGTTGAACTTTGGGAACGTTTGCTGTTCCAGATGACTCAGATATATGAATGGCTATAGACAGTGGTGGATATTTGTATGCGAATAATCTTCGTACATTAATTGCAACAAGGCTGGATGCTTCCCAGAGAAGTCGAGATAACTCGCAACTCGGGTCTGTCAGGAAGGAAAGTGTAAAACGCCTTGATCAGTCATGTGGAATGGATATAAGAATTTATCTTTGTAATTGTTATCAAATGATTACATAGGATCGATGTAATCGATGCACACAATTGAACTATTGATATTTAGCACTATATATATATATATATATAAATATATATATATATATATATATATATATATATATATATATTATATGGGGTTATACGGGACAATAACTCAAATTGCTTAGGTTTAGTTGTCGTATTATGTGAGTTAATAATAATTGGCATACAATTCATCATGGTAATGGATACTTTTTATTCGTTTCGTGATTGTGTGTGTGTTTGTGTGTTTGTGTGTTTGTGTGTTTGTGTGTTTGTGTGTTTGTGTGTTTGTGTGTTTGTGTGTTTGTGTGTTTGTGTGTTTGTGTGTTTGTGTGTTTGTGTGTTTGTGTGTTTGTGTGTTTGTGTGTGCGCGTGTGCGCTGTGCGCGTGCGCGTGCGCGTGTGCGCGTGAGCGCGTGAGCGCGTGAGCGCGTGAGCGCGTGTGCGCGTGTGCGCGTGTGCGCGTGAGCGCGTGTGCGCGTGTGCGCGTGAGCGCGTGTGCGCGTGTGCGCGTGTGCGCGTGTGCGCGTGTGCGCGTGTGCGCGTGTGCGCGTGTGCGCGTGTGCGCGTGTGCGCGTGTGCTGTGCGTGTGCGCGCGTGTGCGCGTGTGCGCGTTTGCGCGTGTGCGCGTGCGCGCGTGTGCGCGTGCGCGCGTGTGCGCGTGAGCGTGTGTGCGTGTGCGCGCGTGCGCGCGTGCGCGCGTGTGTTATGTGTGCGTGTATATGTATGCGTAATGAATAGGCGCGCGCATGTTTGTGATAGGCAAAAATTACACAAACATGTACATTTATATGTACTCGTCAACCCGGATGTCGTAAGCCTGCAGAAGACCCAACACGAATACAAAGACTGATTGTGTTTCGTGCTGGAAGAAATAATGTTAGTGACAATCTAAATGTCTCACGCCTATTGCCTGCACCGAAGGCGCAACACGACCCATTGTATGACTCCAATTGCGTTACGTAACACTTAATATCACTGACGCAATTGACCCTTGACCAGACCTGAAGCAAACACTGGCCACCTGCACTGGCCTCCAGTTTCACGACAGACCACGCAACCGAATGTTAAAGACGCTGCACTGTGTTTGCAGGTATGAACCAAGTCGAGCGACTCAGAGAAGCGATTGAGAGCAACTTGACTCTGACGTTTGCTACAGCGACTGCCGCCGCATCACTCGCGCTGCTGTACCTGTCCCGAAGCAACCGACGGGCCGACGCCGAGAGAACCAGTGACAGCCGGGGCCAGGCCATGGAAGGACCGATCAGTCTCGACAACCAGACTTTCGAAGTGGAAGTAATGAAGCAATGTTTTCGTAACGAATAACTCTGTGTACGGGCGCAATCACGCACACTGTTACACGCACGCATGCACATGTATGGACACAGACACGTACACACGTACTATTTATATGTGTTAGGGGAATGTATCAAAAACATAGACGTTACTTTCTTTGCTAACTCGATGACACGTATACGAACGCATGCATGCACGCACGCACGCACGCACGCACACACGCTCGCACACCAGAAGCACAGACACACGCACAGACACACACACGCACGCACACATGCACACGCACACACGCACACACGCACACACGCACACACGCACACACGCACACACGCACACACGCACACACGCACACACGCACACACGCACCACACACACCCACACACCCACCCACACACACACACGCACACACGCACACACGCACACACACGCACGCACGCACCACCCCCACGCACGCACGCACGCACGCACGCACGCACGCACGCACCACACACACACACACACACACACACACACACACACACACACACACACACACACACACACACACACACACACACACACACACACACACACACACACACACTAATGTACTTATTGGTGACATTCACATCCACCAACCCTGTCTTTTTGTAGCCAGGCGTCTGGTGTTCCCATTTGGCTCCTGGCGGCCAATTGATGCGGTTCTTAATCCCGGAAGTGACGACAACGTACGAGGCGTTCCGCTACGGAATACAAGTTTCAAGTACGACCACCACAATTACCGTGACAACTCTATACAATGTTGAATATTTACTATTTTATATTATGTTGAACATTTGTTATTTGATAATTTTCGGATATATTAGATTATTCGATGAGTGGTCCATGTCATATAATTAAGTATATGTTGATTGTTCTGAACATTTGCATGAGTATTTCACATGATCGGAACCATACAAGGAGTCCAACAATATGTTGGTTCGTGAGGGCTAAATGCTTAATATCTTAGCTGAAAACATGAGCCAGAGTGGATACAGCGGGAAGAGATAGAGAGGGGGAAGGAAACAGGGGGAGCGAGGCGGGAGAGAGGTTGGAGACAGAGATGGCGGCTATACACGGATTTTGAGGGTGATACGTTGTTGCGTTGGAGAGTCACGTGAATATCCCGTGGTTCTCACGGAGCAAAGGGATTAAGTAGGCGATCGGTGAGAAGAGGAGAGAGGACACAGGGGTGTGGATAGGCAGGGGAGCAATCCCAGCCGAGGAACGGGTTAAAGGGAGAGTTAAAAGAAGGGCGGATATTTACATAATGGCCCCGACTTCATGATTTATGTGAATTTTGGAGAAAGCGTGCCTTCGTTGTGTTTTATTTGACAACCAGTCGGTGCAATTGCTGTCACGCACCTAGACAGACATTATAGAGTTTATTTCATTTTTTCAGACAATGGTCCGTGTCTGGGTTCGAGAACTGGACCCAATCTGGAATACCAGTGGATGACGTACCAACAGGTTAGTGATTTGCATATCCATCACGTGCCGGTTGCCTAGCAACAAGGTCCGTCAAGCGATCAGACGTTATCTGAATACGTGTAGCGTTTGAACATTCTGGTCCCATTCGTGTTTCTTTGAGAGAAAAAACAAAGCAAAGAACTGTTTAAGAGAATGCTACCCATGCAATGTACTATTACTCGTGTAAGGCTGTTTTTAATATTGTTTGCACGGCAGAGTTTGACGCTGAAGACGCGAATAATATTGGTTATGATGCAAACCTCAATTACCTCACGCATCACCGAGACTATTCTATGTAGGAGAAGACCTGTGTTTGAATAAACGGTTAACAAACAGCACCTCGTTTTTGTCGATATTTGATCAGGATTTGAATAAAGCGTTTTCCTAACTTCCTTTCAAAATGAAATAAACTCTGAAACCACCCTGGTTGTGTGCATGGACTCCCTCCTTTCAACACTTGTATGTCCCTGTGCCCGTGCCCGTGCCCGTGCCCGTGTCCGTGCCCGTGCCCGTGCCCGTGCCCGTGCCCGTGCCCGTGCCCGTGCCCGTGCCCGTGCCCGTGCCCGTGCCCGTGCCCGTGCCCGTGCCCGTGCCCGTGCCCGTGCCCGTGCCCGTGCCCGTGCCCGTGCCCGTGCCCGTGCCCGTGCCCGTGCCCGTCTCAGTCCCAGTCCCAGTCCCAGTCCCAGTCCCAGTCCCAGTCCCAGTCCCAGTCCCAGTCCCAGTCCCAGTCCCAGTCCCAGTCCCAGTCCCAGTCCCAGTCCCAGTCCCAGTCCCAGTCCCAGTCCCAGTCCCAGTCCCAGTCCCAGTCCCAGTCTCAGTCTCAGTCTCAGCCTGCCGCTCTCTGTCTCTCCCCCCCCCCCCCTTCCTCCCCTCTGTGGCGTGTCTCGCAGAGTCAGAGTCAGAGGTAAACACCACGTCTCTGACTGGAGTTCTTACACTTGCAGGTGTGCGACAAAGCACGGGCCCTCGGCTCGGCCTTCGTTAAGAAAGGCGTCTCTCCAACCAATGACACCTTAGTCGGAATATGTGCCTCCAACTGCTCTGAGGTAGGTCATCTCCATTACAGAATGACGATCTAGAATATGACGTGTCTTCATTATGTACACTGGTGTAGGCCCGTGTACACTGGTGTATGCCAGTGTACTCTGTACATTGGTGTAGGCCCATGTACGTCTGTACAATGATGAAGGCCCGTGTACGAGAGAGGGTACAGACGTACACTGGTGTAGGCCCGTGTACGTCTGTACACTGGTGTAGGCCCGTGTACGAAAGAGGGTACAGACGCACACTGGTGTAGGCCCGTGTACGAGAGAGGGTACAGACGTGCACTGGTGTAGGCCCGTGTACGAGAGAGGGTACAGACGTACACGGGCATTCACCAGTGTACGTCTGTACCCTCTCTCGTGTCTTATGCAACCCAAACTTTTATTTTAAGATTGTGCTTAACTTGTCTATGCGTCCTCCATTTGTGACTTGGTTACATAACAAACATGGCACCAGCTTTTACCAATATAATTGACTAAATTAAGTACACATATTTACTGCCCAATGACTGTAAAAAGTAAAAATTTCAACACCATTCGAAAAATACCGCATAGAGTATATAAAAGCAACGTGTTTGCAATAATATTAAATACTTTTTTTTATTGTTTTATTACGTATTTCCGTTTATATCTTATTAGTCTCCCACGATTCCATTTTGGATGTTCCATGTGTATAATGTCTGTTTTATAAATACATAATATTTTTCGCAGTGCGCTACTCGACTTTGGAAGGCTCTCTCTCTCTCTCTCTCTCTCTCTCTCTCTCTCTCTCTCTCTCTCTCTCTCTCTCTCTCTCTCTCTCTCTCTCTCTCTCTCTCTCTCTCTCTCTCTCTCTCTCTCTCTCTCTCTCTCTCTCTCTCTCTCTCTCTCTCTCTCTCTCTCTCTCTCTCTCTCTCTCTCTCTCTCTCTCTCTCTCTCTCTCTCTCTCTCTCTCTCTCTCTCTCTCTCTCTCTCTCTCTCTCTCTCTCTCTCTCTCTCTCTCTCTCTCTCTCTCTCTCTCTCTCTCTCTCTCTCTCTCTCTCTCTCTCTCTCTCTCTCTCTCTCTCTCTCTCTCTCTCTCTCTCTCTCTCTCTCTCTCTCTCTCCCCTCTCTCTCTCTCTCTCTCTCTCTCCTCTCCTCTCTCTCTCTTTTCTCTCTCTCTCTCTCTCTCCCCTCCCCTCTCTCTCTCTCCCCTGCCTCTGCTCCCCTCCCGCTCTCTCCTCTGCTCTCTCTCCCCCTGCTCTCTCTGCTCTCTCCTCTCTGCCCCTCCTCCTCTCCCCCTCTCCCCTCTCTCTCTCTCTCTCTCTGTCTCTCCCCTGTCTCTCTCTGTCTCTCCTCTCTCTCTCTCTCTGTCTCTCTCTGTCTCTCTTCTGTCTTCTCTCTCTGTCTCTCTCTGTCTCTCTCTGTCTCTTTTCTCTCTCTTTTCTCTGTCTCTTCTCTTCTCTTCTCTTCTCTTCTCTTCTCTCTCTGTCTCTCTCTTTTCTCTCTCTGTCTCTTTTGTCTCTTTCTGTCTCTCTGTCTCTTTTGTCTCTCTCTGTCTCTTCTCTTCTTTTCTCTTTTGTCTTCCTCTGTCTCTCTCTTCTCTCTTTTCTCTCTCTCTTTTCTCTCTCTTCTCTCTCTTCTCTCTCTTCTTTCTCTCTTTCTCTCTCTTCTCTCTCTTCTCTCTTTCTCTCTCTTCTCTCTCTTTCTCTCTCTTCTCTCTCTTCTCTCTTCTCTCTCTTCTCTCTCTTCTCTCTCTTCTCTCTCTTCTCTCTCTCTCTTCTCTCTCTCTCTCTCTTCTCTCTTCTCTCTCTTCTCTCTCTTCTCTCTCTTTCTCTCTCTTCTCTCTCTCTCTTCTCTCTCTTCTCTCTCTTCTCTCTCTTCTCTCTCTCTCTCTTCTTCCTTCCTCTCTTCTCTCTCTTCTCTCTTTTTTCTCTTCTCTCTCTTCTCTCTCTTCTCTCTCTTCTCTCTTTCTCTCTCTTCTCTCTTTCTCTTCTCTCTCTCTTCTCTCTCTTCTCTCTCTTCTCTCTCTTCTCTCTCTTCTCTCTCTTCTCTCTTCTCTCTCTCTTCTCTCTCTTCCTCTCTTCTCTCTCTTTCTCTCTCTCCTTCTCTCTTTCTCTCTCTTCTCTCTCTTCTCTCTCTTCTCTCTCTTCTCTCTCTTTCTCTCTCTTCTCTCTCTTCTCTCTCTCTTTCTCTCTTCCTCTTTTCCTCTCTCTCCTCTCTCCTCTCTCCTCTCTCCTTTTCCCTCTCTCCTCTCTCCTCTTTTCCCTCTTTTCCCTCTCTCCTCTCTCCTCTCTTTTTCCCTTCTCCTCTCTCCTCTCTCCTCTCCTTTTCCCTTTCCTCTTTCCTCTGTCCTTTCTTCTCTCTCTCTCTCTCTCTCTCTCTCTCTCTCTCTCTCTCTCTCTCTCTCTCTCTCTCTCTCTCTCCCTCTCTCTCTCTCTCTCTCTCTCTCTCTCTCTCTCTCTCTCTCTCTCTCTCTCTCTCTCTCTCTCTCTCTCTCTCTCTCTCTCTCTCTCTCTCTCTCTCTCAGCGCGCTGTTAGTCAGTCGGGTGCACTTATGAACAGCGCACGGACATGACATCCCTTGATTTTTGTTTACTCAGTTCTGTTTACTCGCGCGTTATTTGCTTTAATTATTTATTTGTTCGGTCCATAAAGTTCCTGTTTATGTTTACACAATGCCACTATATTTCGTGTTCTCTTGTGTCTACGGCAAGTTGGGGTTGAACAATGCATAGGATTAAACAATCAAATATCCACTTATGTAATTACTAATTATGGCAATCATACGTGACATAAATGTGTCAGTATCCCTCGGCATAGAAGCGCTGTAGAACGATGGTTTGAGCGCCCGGTTCTCAATCGGGAGATTCCGGATTGAGTCGGGAGCTTCCTGGCTGAATCGGGAAATTCCGGGATGAATCGGGAGATTCCGGCTTTGACTTTTCTTGCTGTCGTTTCGAACTTTACGCAAGCTCGTTCGCTTCATGTACTGGCTAATTATATATAGTTGGATACATTCATCAAAGCATGACGTTATTTACAAATATCAGAAGGAATTTGTGCCTAGTGGAGTCATATTCTAAATCTGTAGTACTTATTTAATTCAGTCTGAGCAAATGAATGCCAATAAAAAACTTTTCGATTTCGGAGGAATTATTCCCAATGCCCAATGCCATGCAACCAATGTTCCACATGAGATGTAGACGTCCAGTAGCTCTTCCAGTTTAGTGCATATTTGTGTTGGGTGAACAGAAAACCAGACGACGCTACAGCAGGTAATAAAAAAATCCGGTGGTCACTTTTACAAAATATAGTAGCGATAACTGGTAATGTCTTCTCGCGTCCGTGTGGCGAGCGAGTCCGACTGGCGGCTACTTGACTATACGTTGGTAAGTTCACTCAGGTCTAGGAATGAGTACCCGGCTACATACCGTGGTGGATAATCGTGCCTCAATTGCAATGAGGAGGAATAGTTGACAGAAAAGTTGAGATTACGTTCGAATGAACTGATCTAATCAGAGTAAAGAACCGGGTACCGCACACACTCTGTCTGTTTTCAGTGGGTCGTGACGGAGCAGGCGTGCGGTATGTTCTCCATGGTCGTAGTACCTCTCTACGACACGCTCGGCCTCGATGCCCTGCGCCACATTGTCACTCTCTGTGAGTAGACACACAGCATGCCATTGGGGCGCTCTGGCGATCCAAGCATCTAAAACTGTTTATACATCCACATTATCTCTATACATCTACACTATGTTTATGCATCTACACAATGTTTATACATCTACGCTATGTTTATACATTTACACTATGTTTATACATTACACTATGTTTACACACACTTTTTAAACCTTATTTTTTTAAATACATTTACATTTGTTTTTTTTTAAAATTAAAAAACTTTACACTATGTTTATACACTTACATTTTAAATTTTTTTTAAAATTACATTTTTATCCCTTAATTTTTTAAAATTAACATTTTAACACAAATTGTTTATAAAAACCTTTTAACAAATTATGTTTATACACTTATACTATGTTTATACATTTACACTATGTTTATACACTTACACTATGTTTACACACTTATACTATGTTTATACATCTACACTATGTTTATATAAAAATTTTTACCCCTTTTTTGTTTATACATTTTAAAAAACATTAATTGTTTATACATTTAAATAACCCTTTTTTGTTTATACATTTACACTATGTTTATACACTTACACTATGTTTACACACTTATACTATGTTTATACATCTACACTATGTTTATACACTTACACTATGTTTACACACTTATACTATGTTTATACATCTACACTATGTTTATACATATACACTATGTTTATACACTTAAAAACACTATATTGTTTATAAAACCCTTTTATCATTTAAATTTTTTAAAATTAACAATTTCTTACACTATGTTTATACATTTAAAAAACATTTAATTTGTTTATACACTTATACTATGTTATTTTTAATTGTTTATACACTACTTTTCCCTAACTATGTTTATACATCTACACTATGATAATACATATACACTATGTAAATATTATACATTATGCGTTTGACCGTTGCAGTAACTCGTATAATTCGGTGACATAAGCATTATTATTAGTATTAGTAGTAGAATGTCATAAAACAACAATTCAATGTTTGTGAATGACATTTAACTATTCCATCTGGCAGAGTACCGTAACATATTTTATTGATCGTCTAAAATAAGTAAACTTATTATTTTCTATACAACACGTCACCCATTCTAGATTCAGGAAGATACGTCTAACACCGTAACGTTGACACATATAAACAAAATAAACCAATTAAAGTGTTATATTCCCATAATTTGATAAGACATTTCGTAACAATTGTGGCTTCATTTAAAGAAAACTACTAACTAGTTAAAAATGTTTACTTCCGTCTTATGTCTCCAGCGAAGATGTCAGTTGTCGTGTGTGCGAAGCTGTCGCAGGCCAAACAGTTTGTGCGATTTCGAGCGGAAGGAGGGACCCAGCTGCAATGCATTGTGGTCATCGAGTCCATCGAACAAGCCGACATAGACGCTGCACGCGAAGAAAATGTTGATCTCATTTCATTCGAAGACATGGTGGTGTGTTGGATTGTAGATTATGCGTGAAACAACTGGACATACCTGTCGTAAGCTTTACTAATTTGGCTACAGTATCTGCCGACGTAAACAATATGTTGTCATCTTGTTGCCCTGTTTCGCGTCCCACAATCATCAGACTCAGTGACGTGTCTCCAATATCTTGATTTGTGAATAAAAATGGCATTGTGTATTTTATTTTGACTGATTTTGTTTCAGAATATCGGCACTGACAATTTGCTAGATCCGGTGGTAAGTGTATGTCTATTCGTTTGGGTAAAATATGTCTGCGATATTATATTGATAAACACATTTTATGAATGTGTGTGTGTGTGTGTTGTGTGTGTGTGTGTGTGTGTGTGTGTGTGTGTGTGTGTGTGTTTTTGTTTTGTTTTGTGTGTGTGTGTGTGTGTGTGTGTGTGTGTGTGTGTGTGTGTGTGTGTGTGTGTGTGTGTGTGTGTGTGTGTGTGTGTGTGTGTGTGTGTGTGTGTGTGTGTGTGTGTGTGTGTGTTCGTGTGTATGTCTGTGCGAGTATGTGTGTCTGTGTGTATTTCAATGTTTGAAGCTCCACCTATTGCTAGCAGTTATAGCCTCGCTTGGAGTCTTCTTTTCCTTTTCGTTGAATAGACATTGCGTACTCCAAATGTGTTGTTTGACGCTGAATTTATATTCACTTACAATTTTCCTTTAAAAAAGTAATTTACAGTGTGTGTGTCCGTTTCTGACTGCAGCCGCCGTCTCCAGAAGATGTATGTACTGTCTGCTACACAAGCGGTACAACGGGTAAGTGGAAATACTCAGATGGACATAGTAAACCTAAGCAAGACTTCTGAGGTGTTTTGGTTCCTACAGCGTTCTCTGCCTCTGTCCTCCGAACGTTCCTCGAAACATACCATTTTAACGAACGTCTAGCAAGCCCGGGAAACTCTTGGTGCAGTCTCCCCTTCCCCATACGATTGCCGAGTAAAGCAAACCGCAAAGGTTGGCACATGTGTCTGAAAGGAAACGCCGAATCGAGGAGGAAACGGAGAAAGACGACATTACGAGCATGTTTCACCCGTCAACAGTGGTGCTGACATCTACAAGATACAATATACAAGACATTTTATTTGACGTCGGTTTACATGTGGAATTGTATAACATCTGAGCTATTTTCTGACTAACTTGTCTACAGCAACAATATATAAGACGTAAAAACAATCAAAGGCATTACATTTAAAGCATTAAAACGGATAAAAACTGGTAAACTGAGTAAAATAATGTTCCGGATCGGTCTCCGGAACTCGCCGTAGTTTACACGTTTTCGTAGTTCATTTAGCTGACTGTTCCAGATCCGGGGTCCACCATGCACGAAGGATTTGTATCATTATTTGGACAAGTTTTGCCTGACCTATGTTTGGTTTGTTCCAGGCGATCCAAAGGGAGTTGTCCTCACTCACGAGAGTGTCTTGTCTAACGTGGCAGCTGTGATGAAACAGACATTCTCTAAAAACGTCAGTAGCTCAGCATCTCCATCTACGTTATTGGTCTTGTTTCCAGTACTAACGTCTCCTCACATTCATCCGCTACGCCAGCCGTCTTTCACACAAGCTGCTTACAACCTCCTGATTTACTTCACGACGTAGAGTATAATTCATTAGTAGCAGTATCGTAAAATGTCACACATGTTCAACACGCCACTGGTGGCCATTACTTGTGAAAGTTGCATATACTTGTATTGCCATTCTTCTCCTATTGGCACCGTACTTTTGTATTGGCACCGTACTTTTGTATTGGGACCGTACTTTTGTAATGGCACCCTAATTTTGTATTGGCACTGTACTTTTGTATTGGCACCGTACTTTTTTATTGGCACCCTACTTTTGTGTTGGCACCGTACTTTTGTATTGACACCCTACTTTTGTATTGACACCCTACTTTTGTATTGGCACCCTACTTTTGTAATGGCACCCTACCTTTGTATCGGCACCCTACTTTTGTATTGGCACCGTACTTTTGTATTGGCACCGTACTTTTGTATTGGCACCCTACTTTTGTATTGGCACCCTTTTGTATTGGCACCCTACTTTTGTATTGGCACCCTACTTTTGTATTGGCACCCTACTTTTGTATTGGCACCGTACTTTTGTATTGGCATCGTACTTTTGTATTGGCACCGTACTTTTGTATTGGCACCGTACTTTTGTATTGGCACCGTACTTTTGTATTGGCACCCTACTTTTGTATTGGCACCCTACGTTTGTATTGGCACCCTACGTTTGTATTGGCACCCTACGTTTGTATTGGCACCCTACGTTTGTATTGGCACCCTACGTTTGTATTGGCACCCTACTTTTGTATTGGCACTCTACTTGTTACTATGTGGTGATGGTATCGCATATTTGCATATGGTATCCGCTATTTTATTCCTACTATGAAAGTTTATAATTATGAGTCGCGCTAATAGCCACGTATAACCATATATCTTTCACGCGAATCAAACGTGATAGTCATTCACATTTCCTGGTTGCAGTTTGGTCCCGAAGACGTACATATCTCGTATCTACCGTTGGCACATATGTTTGAACGAATCTGTCAGGTTTGTATCCGGACCGAATATAATATTTCAAAACCTAAAAAATATAGCGTTGTAGAAACCTTATAATTACTCTCAATTTGATAGTCTTATTTATACGTAATTAACATATATTTGTTTCTTTGCGTAAGGCAACGGTTTAATTCAGGCACTACAATCCGTGCGGATAGATTCACTATATAATGTAAAACGTGACTTAACTAGTTTGATATAGTGGGTTTTTGTTTTGTGTGAATTAGTATTTGTGTGTGTGTGTGTTGTGTTTGTGTGTGTGTGTGTGTGTGTGTGTGTGTGTGTGTGTGTGTGTGTGTGTGTGTGTGTGTGTGTGGTGTGTGTGTGTGTGTGTTTGTGGAGGAAGTGTTGGACTTGGTATAGAGTACTTAATGATCAGGTAAAAATAATGGAGGTGGAAAGTTGAAGCAGATGTCAATCAGTCTAGCCGTGGAGATTAATTAAATAAATGTAGACGTGTAAGTTGAAAAGTGTAGAAGATGATAATAGTATTAATGCGAAAAGTTTACGTGAGAATGTATGTGTGATGATGTGTGTGTGTGTGTGTGTGTGTGTGTGTGTGTGTGTGTGTGTGTGTGTGTGTGTGTGTGGTGTGTGTGTGTGTGTGTGTGTGTGTGTGTGTGTGTTGTGTGAAGAGAGAGAGAGAGAGAGAGAGAGAGGAGTGTGTGTGTGTGTGTGTGTGTGTGTGTGTGTGTGTGTGTGTGTGTGTGTGGTGTGTGGGTGTGTGTGTGTGTGTCTGAGAGAGAGTGAGTGTGTAGGTGCGCGCGTACGGGCGTGCGTATGTGTATGGTATGTGCTTGTGTATATGTATGTATGTGTATCTTTATATTGGTTATCATTACCGCATATACTTCGAAATTCCGAAAATCACGGTTAACAAAATAATCGGCAACGGTCGCGAAAAGTAATGAAGCAGAATGTCAAATCATGTCTAGCCGATGACTTCCAAACAAAACAATGATAACCAGCGAAGTGACATGGAAATGTAATAAGTCACTATCAAATATACTACCACACATAAGGCTTTGTACGACACGCTGGCCATCAAGAAAGCATAAACAATACATTATGTGATCATCGATATCGATATATCATGACATAACATGTCTATATTAAAAAGTAGCCAAACCATTTTTGGCATATAGCTTATAGATGCATTTAAATTGCTAAATGGCTTCATTGTTGAACTCTAGTCTATTCTACCATTTGCCCTATATTTGCACCTAGTTATAGTTGAAGTGTCCAGCATGATATCCGCTGTCCGCTGAGTACACATAGACGGATATTGGTGATTTGAGGGACCGTTTCATTAAGATAAAAAAATCCTTAAGAAAAACCCATCTTTAAACAAAAACTGTTGTGAAATTAAATGATTTTGTTTTAAAAACGCAAATATCCATTGTCCTGTTACCGAGGACACTATTTCCATGACACACCGGCGACAATGTCCCGCTGGCTCTTCGTGATGTCGACAATTTTCAGCATTCAAGATCAATGTTAAGGATCAAAATTTAATTTCAAGAGCAAAATCGGCTTTAAGAGCTCTTAACAACGTTAGCGAAATAATCGGTGGTGATCAGACAGCACGGTGTTTCCAGGTGATCATGTTCCACTGTGGAGCCCGCGTAGGATTCTTCCGCGGTGATGTGAAGCTGCTATTGGACGACATCCAGGAGCTGAAGCCGACCTACTTCCCCACTGTGCCACGGCTGCTCAACCGCATCTACAACAAGGTCTCTCGCAACGACACGAATTCTTTCTTCGTACTGGCTTACTTCCCCCGATGAACTGTCTTGTATGATCCTATTACGAACATGTATTGAGTTAATTAATTAATTGAATTTATAATTTTTTATCTGTTTGTTTTAATTATATAGTGATTTTAAATGTTCTACTTTTTAATATATCATAACGACTTGCAAAATGTATGAGATCTCCGTTCTGTGTATCACATACTGATGTAACGTCCCGCCGTGTATTTGATACCAAGAATCCATTGAAATTGAACGACTGTGATTATGAACGCGACATTCCTCTGCTGTGTTCGTCAGGTGATGACGCGTGTCAAGGAAAGCCGGGCGAAATCAATGCTCTTTAATTTCGCTCTGAATCGCAAGATGGCGCTACTGAAGAGGTGGGTTTGTCAGTCTAGCAAGACAATATACCACCGTAACTATGGGTCAGTAATTGTGGATGTACAAATATAACTGGTTGTGAACGCACCAACACTGATGCATAAACTACACACGCATGCATCCATATGCCTGCGGAAAGGCTAATAATTCCGCAAGCACGCACACACGCCCAAACGCGCATGTTTGATAAATTAACTTTATTACTCCATTACAAATTTGCTATAAACCGGACATTTTGGTTAAAACACCAATTTTTGTTTTACGATGGGGTTCTTCCCAGAAATTGTTTTACGATGGGGTTCTTAGACGCCCTAATTACAGGCTAAGTACGTTTTTTCTTTTAAAAATCGACGGTCCTTAGGATTAAATGTGGTTGTTTTCCCTGGTTGTCCAGAAAACACTATTAGACATCTTAAAGCTAAGATTGGCTTATCACCGGAAATATCGGTGTTTGGTTAAAATTGCGTAAATTTTACTGGACTACATCGTGTGAACGTTACCACTGTAGTGGCGTCATCAGCCGCGACACCTTGTGGGACAAGCTGGTGTTTCGTCGCGTGCAGCAGTCACTAGGTGGCAGGGTGAAATTCATCATCAGTGGATCGGCTCCTCTCTCGTCCGTCGTCCACGAGTGGCTGCGATGTGTCTTCGGATGTGCGGTGAGTGGCCGTGGAAACAATTTTGCATTTAATTGCATCTCTGACCCAAAACAAGATGCGCCTAAATAATGATGTTGTTCAGCGTGTTTTCACAAACGGTCACCTGACCATTCGGGTTGCTGGAGCGATTCCCAAGTAACATTTGTTTGGGCGAAATTCGTAATACCACCTGACTAACTTTGGCAACGCAGCATTTGTAGTGGACAGGACACATTTGTTGTTGTTGTTAATCATATTGTTGTCAATCAATATTTTTATTGCGGCCGTACTGACGAGTAAAGTTCACAACGGTGTCGCCATCTAGCGATCACACATTAAGAAACAACTAAATATCAGTGGCCAGATGTAAAAGTTGGTTGGATATAATTATAATTATATACACAGCCCTGTATATATATATATATA
>JAODUO010000087.1:202500-205000 GCA_025642075.2 Ridgeia piscesae | reverse complement strand
GTGTGTGTGTGTGTGTGTGTGTGTGTGTGTGTGTGTGTGTGTGTGTGTGTGTGTGTGTGTGTGTTGTGTGTGTGTGGTGTGTGTGTGTGTGTGTGTGTGTGTGTGTGTGTGTGTGTGTGTGTGTGTGTGTGTGTGTGTGTGTGTGTGTGTGTGTGTATATATATATATATATATATATATATATATATACAGATATATACATTATATGTGTGTGTATATAGTTGGTGTAAAGTGTATATTATGCAGTGGTGTTGCCAGTATTTTGCATTTGAGGGGCCATCCGACAACCAAGCCAACTCTGTATGTGTATATATGTATTTTTATGTATATGTATATATGTAAGTATATATATGTATATATATATATATATATATATATATATATATATATATATATATTATACATATAACTATATACAATAGTTGATTTCCTCATTTCAGAACGGCACGCTGTCGATAATAGACAGAAAGAAACACCACTTCAAACTATTCGCAGGTTAATAATCTGTTACTTGCATATAAATGTTTCAAAACGAATTTCTTGGCACTTCCGTATGCTTTTCAACAACGGACAAGTTCTTGGCTGTTTGTCGTCAACTAGCTTCTGCTTGACTACTCGTCCTTAACGAACAACGGCCTGATTGAATGTAATGAACAAATGGTTGACTATATATCCACAAAGAACAATAACCCATATGCTATGCTTTAGTGCGTTTTTATTTTCACTATAGCTTACATACTGGTAAATAAAGTCAACAAATGTAAATAGTCTGCACATAAATAATATATTTCGTTGTATACGGTCAGCATTGTACATCATTGCTAAAACAGAGCGTTGCCTTCCTCGGTACTATTCTGCGTGATATTAATGAGGACTTATTGCATCTTAGGGCGAGTACATCACCCCAGAACGGATCGAGGGTGTTTACTCGAGAAGTAGTTTCGTTCTGCAAGTGTTCTTGGATGGGGACAGTTCTCAGGTGAGTCGTCACGCGTGGCCAGTCGTCACGCGTGGCCAGTCGTTACGCATGGTAAGTCGTCACGCATTATGAATCATCACGCACGGTGAGACACACGAGCTTCACCAACGACACCATCAGAAATATAGTATTGCCCAGAAGAACAACATGTAGTTGCAAGCTATTGCAACAATACATACACATTACATGAATTATTCTCACATTAATTGGGCAGTGGCCAGTTTCACGATGTAGGCCTACTGTACGAAGGGACTCTACGTGGCGGGACGTTTGACTTAGAATACCTAAATAAAAGTTATAAATTAGAAATGCAGTGTGTTGTGGACAAGTAGTTTTATTATGTAAATATCTTCGTTCGAAACGTCTTACACACGACTACTTTGTGAAGTCGCCCAAGGACTATTTGGCTTGAAAACATTTATTTGACAATCTGTTTCTGTAACATTTAACAAGCAATTTCTCAACAATTATTGAAGGACCTACAAACCAAGTAATTGCGAAAATGACTAATTTTATATGACCGATAGGTTTTGTGTTGCATGCTCTATTACATGTTATTTCATAGTTGTTTGACTTAACAGAGATTCCCAGTAGCCATCGTTGTGCCTGACCCGGAAGTGGTTCTGACGTGGGTAATGCACCATGGGATCGCTGAAACAGGCATAGCACAACTCTGCAAGAGCGAGGTAGGCACTAACAAGGCAACGAATCATCTCATTGTCATTGGCAACACGTTTGATTGCAAACTGCATAATTATATACGGTCCATTTTACCAAAATATAAGGAGATTAGCATCTTCGTCCATTTCTCTAAATAGCCAAGGAATGGGGTTCATCATCACCGTCTTCATAATCATAATCGTAATCGTAATCGTAATCGTAATCGTAATCGTAATCGTAATCGTAATCGTAATCGTAATCGTAATCGTCATCGTCATCGTCATCGTCATCGTCATCGTCATCGTCATCGTCATCGTCATCATCATAGTGCAGCCATAGTGTATCGTGGTTGGGCGAAGACCTCAGCGTGCTGCTTCCTCATCTGGATATCTTGCGCTATCCTCCGCCAAATGGTACCATTCCAGTTCGTCTCTCCACCGTCTCGCCGGCCTCCCTCTAGGTCGCTTTCCCGTAGGGTTTCCAGGTGGTGCTACGCAATATTCATCGGTTATCTCGTATTCTGCTGACGTGCCCTGCCCAAGTCCACTTCGTCTTCTTACTTGTTCAATCCTGTTTGTTTTTCTGTTCCGGTATGTGATGCTTAACATACTCCTTTCCATCTTTGCTTTTTGCGGGCTGCTTGATCTTTACAGGTATGGGGTTATTTGCATAAAAGACATAGATTTTACAAGCACACCGTACCTGTTTGATTGTCCACAGGTACTGAAAAAGGCAATCCTCGATGACATCAGAAGGTTAGCAGTGGAGGCTGGACTTAAAGGGTTTGAACAGGTAAAATACAATGCGGGTGTGTTTGTGTGTGTGTGTGTGTGTGTGTGTGTGTGTGTGTGTGTGTGTGTG
>JAODUO010000087.1:192500-195000 GCA_025642075.2 Ridgeia piscesae | reverse complement strand
CATAGGCCCACATCGATTCAATCGATTGTTTATTTCTTCTTCTGGAAAACGGAATATCTCTTGGGTATTAGATAATCGTGTTGTTTAAATAATCAGATTCTAAACATCAACTAATATAGTATTACTCGAGTGCGATTCCCATACATATTATTTATTTAAATTGTTATTATTATTGTTAATAATAATACACTATTTAGTTGTGTACTTATTTATGTCGGTATTGTAAGGGAACATGGTTGTTTTTATTAGCATGTGCATAGCTTATAAAGTAGTATTGTATTAGCGTTATTTATTTATTTATTTATTATTATTATTATTACTACTATAATTATAACCAAATTAGGAAGAATCATTGTAAAGCGTCCCAGAACAATTATTTGGATGGGGCGATATATAAGAAATAAATAATAATACTTATTATGATTATGTGGACAGGAGCATGGTTCACTTCGCCAAAACCTATGCCTAGATCCACCAAGAGTCGTTGCAGTGGCGCAGTGGCGCAGTGGGAAGAGCTTGTACTAAAACGACACGTGATTTGAATACAAATGGGGCCCAACCAGGATGGTTGTTTGGCTGACGGTAAAGGCCACGTCAGAGTTTGTGACACAGAAATTACAGAGCACGGCCTGCCGCAATGTTGATAAAGACTTACACGTTGCTTTGGTTTGGGATACCTTCTTTCTACAACCATTAAAACGACGCATTATACAATGAAAGACGGACGAAATAAGTTAAATAAATACATTAACATTAAATAAATATTAAAGTTGACTACTAAGACATAAGACCATTAAGTGTTCTGAAAGTTTACTGAATATTTCTCAGGATATTTCTTTTTCCAATCAAAAGGTTTCATTTTTCATATCCAAAAAACAAGATCTTTCTTTTTACTTGTAGAGGCTTTCGTCTGACGTTACACGCCGACTTCTTCAGTACTAATGACGAATTACGCCAGACGTCAGTACTAATCACATTGCGTCAGACGAAAGCCTCTATCTTGTTTTTGGATATGACAAATGAAAACCTTTGATTGGTGTTCTGACAGTGTACTAAACGCCATTGAATTAATGACTTTTTGCTGCTATTTGTGTTCGCCATTGGACCGAATAACTCGTTGAATGATCTTGGTGTATTTGGCACATTTCATGTAATTGGTAGTAGTGTGTTCAGTTTATGACAGTAGCGTGTTCAGTATTCGAGTCACGTGACGTTTTAGTCCAAGGTTCAACACCACAACACGATATTCAAATATGGGTGCTCTTGGGCGAGAGTGGAAGCTCTTCCCACCGCGCCACCGCGCCATCGCGACACCGCGCCACCGCGCCACCGCGCCACCGCGCCACCGCGCCACCGCGCCACCGCGCCACCGCGCCACCGCGCCACCGCGCCACCGCGCCACCGCGCCACCGCGCCACCGCGCCACCGCGCCACCGCGCCACTGACTGAAACGACTTCTGGTGGATCTAGGCATAGGTTTTGGCGAAGTGAACCTTGGTCCACATAATCATAATAATAATAATTATTTATTTCTTATTTATCATCCAAATAATTGTTCTGTGGCGCTGTACAATGCTTCTTCCTAATTGGGTTATAATAATAATAAATAAAAAACGCTAATACAATACTACTTTGATAAGATATGCACATGCTAATAAAAACAATTATCTTCCCTTACAATACCGACATAAATAAGCACACGACTAAACAGTGTATTAATAATAATAAATAAATAAATAAATAAATAATATGTATGGGAATCGCACTCGAGTAATACTGTATTAGTTGATGTTTAGAATCTGATTATTTAAACAACACGATTATCTAATACCCAAGAGATATTCCGTTTTCCAGAAGAAGAAAAACCCAATCGATTGAATCGATGTCGGCCTATGTTCATGTTGCAGCAAATTCACTTTTACCCAACGCACCAGCTAATCCAGAACCTGGTCGGGTCAGCCTTCCGCGAAGTCGGCGAACAACCAATCGACAGACAACGTCTCCCGTTCCGCCTGTCGGCGTGCTGGTCCATTGGTGACCGTCACCGTGACAGACGGAGCGTTGAGGCGGCGAAATCGTCATCATCGATCGACTCCGGCTCGACCTCACGCGAGATCGTCGTAAATGTACGTGGCGTGGCGCGCTGGGTGAGAGCGAGGCGGTGTGAATAACAAACGGCGGCGCGAACGAGCGCAATGAATCAGCGGCGGTTTGATTTTGCCGACGCGTCGGTGTTGGTGGTGCTGCGTGCTGGCGTCTGCACGACGGAGGCCCGGGTATCGATCGGAGCGTAATCAGACCGGTTCTGGCGTCTGGTTATTACCGACGACGCAGACGCAACACCAACAGAAGCGTTGCTGGTCGGAACGACATAGGCGGCGTCCACCAAACGGGCGGTCAACGCGACTGGACGTTGTGATGCGGCCCGATTGGGACGAGCAGCGCGAACGAGCGTTGTGTGACCACGATAGCCACTGAACTGAAACCGTACGCGTGTGTG
>JAODUO010000087.1:182500-187500 GCA_025642075.2 Ridgeia piscesae | reverse complement strand
AGGGTTTTCCTATGACTTTCACTATGTTCATTCTATCAACGTTGTTGTTTTAACGGGTACGTTATAGCACACGGAACAAAAACCCGGTAATTGTAATTTCCAGCTTAATTGTTTCCTGAAGTAAAATAATTTCTAGAATATATTTATGTTGGCATTGCACGACGACCCAAAGTACAAACCTCACAATCTACGCTTCGACTTCGGCTCGCCTCTGTGTTTCCTGAGAATTTCTCGTGACTCGGCAGGTCTGCTTGTCACGGTAGTAATGTGCTAATACACTGCAATTATCTGTTTTATGCGAAGACACGATAAAACAGGACTCTAAAAGCAGTGCTTGCGAGCGAAACATGT
The DNA here is from genome assembly GCA_025642075.2 of Ridgeia piscesae. Taxonomy (NCBI): domain Eukaryota; kingdom Metazoa; phylum Annelida; class Polychaeta; order Sabellida; family Siboglinidae; genus Ridgeia; species Ridgeia piscesae. Next base: position 187,149 of record JAODUO010000087.1, on the reverse strand, counting down.
CATTAAATATAATGTCTTCTACTTTCAAAGAACGTTTTTCATGGAAATAACTTGTTTTCCCCCCAGAATATTACAGGGCAAAAAAGGGCGGTTTGGTGTTATGTTCCTAAAAAGAGTTTACACAAGCTAACCATTTGCATCTACAATCACATTTTTCGCATTAGTAGTTTTCCTCAGAAACTGGTGTTAAAATCTAGCTAAATCACCGACACCATGAACGGGCCCATCTTGGTCCTTGCAACAAATCAAAACCCAGCTTCTATCTGCACTTAGGAAAAGTATTAGGTCATAAAGTCGTCTGCTGGTTCAGCTGTCAAAACAGAGAGCCAAGCGGTTCGCTAAAACTGCCTTACGTCGGTTTACAACGAAATCGCGACATCAATATGCCACACTGTTCCTGATACGCTTGTAGCAACAGTACAGTGAAAGACAGTATCAGTAAACTGTCTTTTTGTTATCCTTTGAATCGACCAGAACTGAAACAGTAGTCCAGTTGATTCGGTGGGACAGTCACAGACACAGTGCCGATGCCAGACGACCGGGTTGGATTGACCCAACCATGAAAACGACCTCCACCACCCGCCAAAATTCTCCTCACCTATCTTACATACATATACATACACTACGTCATAAAATAAAATAACTTGCATCCTCTAACGAAGAACATTTGCAAAACAAACGCGCAGATCTCGACGGCAACTTCGTCGGCCGGTCTGCGTTACCGAAAAAATCGCAATAAAAGTTAGCTTTATACAAAATGCCGTCAGTTTGTGCGCGCGAATATTTATAAAAAAAATTACTTACTGCATTCGCGCGCGCGAAATAGTTTAATTACTTATAAATAATATACTAATAATTAATTATTATCATCACTATGATTTGCAGGATATAATAAGTTTTATTATATTATAATAATATTTTATTTATATAGTGCCACATCCATAAGTGGTTGTGGCGCTTCACAATATGCTGCTACTAACAAAATACAATAAGAAGAAAACTACCTACAGATAATGTTTTAAAATGAATTATGAAAATACAATGTCTATATAATTAACTAAAGTGACCTATCAGTATTAAAAAGAACCCATACAAATTCCATAACAACAATAGTGATAAATTTATGTAAAGGTAATATATAATCAAAATGGTAAAATAATTACGACGTAACAATATTTTTCATTCAGCACATACACACACACACATTGTGCACAAGAAAATATTATTGAAGCTATTTTTTCTACTTATGAATGATATTTCCACCACTAGAAAAAGAAGGTTTAGGTGCATTTAAAAATAATAATCATAATATGTTATTGTTTTAGTTATTACTGCTAAAACATCGCTTATGTAATATAAACTTGCATGCTCGCAGTACACACGGAATGTTGATAGAAATATTGATAAAATAAATAATGTGACATCATTAAACAACACGTACTTTCCATACCTCTTTTATGACTAATAGGCATGTATTTGTAATATTTATTTTAAAATATTACCTATGGGTAGCATTCTTCTTGCTTATACGTTAATAACAGTATGTTGTGAAGCGCTATAAACAATTATGGATTTGGCGCAATTGATTTTTTGTGATGTAGTGTATGTATGTATGTAAGACATATGAGGAGAAGTTTGGCGGCTGTTGGCGATTGTTTTCGTGGTTAGGTCAGAAAGTAACAGATAATAATACGCATGCATGCACAGTTCACGCCGACCAAGAAGACTTAACTACGTCATTTTGTTTCAAAAATGGCGTAGTCTATAGACTTTCTATGCTATGTGTTCTAGATTTGTTTCCTTGTAAACCACTGACGTTACAAATATGATTGTTGTTGGAAGTTGTAACTTTTTATTAACTCTGTTAATCCCAATGATCAAAACGTTGACTTTTGTTTCCGTTTAATCGAAACGTGTCGTTCACAATCACATTTAGCGCGAGACATCGCGTGATATGGGAAATAACTACTCTCGTTTGATTTGAGTATTAAAAACATAAGAAAAATCCAGATAACGACGTTATGACTTTGACGTGTATCTAGCTTTGCGAATTTCCAAGATGTTTAGATTTCAAAGTATCTATCTAGAATCACAGTAAATATGTACATTCAGTACACGTGCATTTATTGGATGTCGACGTACGTGATCAACTTACATTTAACTGTGGCACAACCACTGTTAATTGACCAAGGTCGAGTGTTTATAACGTAACTGATATGACTAGTTTATTTAGACGTGGGTTGCCTTGAAACGTGTACATGGGACGTGGGTGTACATCAGTTTCGCTCAACCCAAGTTGCGTCAGTTTACTGACAATCAAACTGGAGAAATATTACTACAACTCCTTGAGTTGTCCTAAAATAAAACACGCCTGATGTAGTTTATGTATTTTTATTTTAAATTCTCCACATCTTGGATTATGTTGCGTATTTTTCGACGAGGTGTTCTCGGCATGTTTCTCTCTAGAGAAGACACTGATATCGTCTTGGTGGTCCTTAACTTCCAGGTAAAACACCGCCTGGCGTAGTTCATGATATCCTCTTTGGCGTAACAATCGATACATCATGTTATTCTCTTAAGTAGGGCTGATGTGTAATGTGTAACATCAAAATATTCCGCAGTTTCGGCAGGTGCACTTATATGTGGCTTGCCTAAATCGTTGATGTTCGAGTGTTCTCTGTCTTGTACCCAGCGTCTAACTAACAACTCTCTCCGGACACTGCAGATACATGTCGGTTGTGTGGCTTCGTTGCGAAGCCGAGCACATATCAAGGAAACGTGCACGCACTTGTACATGCGTGCTCGCGAGCGGCAGCGGGTCACGTGCCAACGATGGCGCTGCCACAGCTGTGAGTGGCGTCTACAGCACGGCCAGGAACTGATCGATACATCGAGTACTTGGATGGACTCCAAACAGTTGTCGTATTGTGACGACGCTCCGGGGTCTGACTCAAGGGTCTGGCTGTCGTTCCCGTGGCGTGCTTCACTTAATGACATCTTAATGGAATCACTGCGCGAACAGATATAGCCTACTTACGCGAAGTGTGCTAAGGAGAAACACCCTTAAAGCGACTGTCTCGGGACTGAATTCGGGATTTAAAAAAATTCTTAATATCAAGGGTGGTTGGTTGTGAATTACAAGAACTTCACCGAACCAGTTGCAAGCATGATCCCGTTTGCGGTGTTGACTGTATAAATATGACAAGTCGATTCGAAATTCAAAGGATTGTGACTAGCAGATCTATTTAATGTCCATAGATGTGATCAGGGTGCATGGACCCATCATTCAAATTACGAACAATAATCCGGTTTTATTAAAAGTAATAGCTGCGGGCGACAACGTGTTATTTCTTTAATATAATGTAATCTGATAGTATGAGCAAAAATGAAATACAACCACATTACCTATCCATATGACATATATGTAATAACGAAATGAATAGTATCATCAAAGTGGTAGTTTTATGTGAATGCCTGACACATTTGCCATTCATGAACGCGAGTCGTGAGGCAAATGGATGTAAACCGTGACTAAAATACTTACATTGCACGGATATTCGTCAACATGTTCCGCTCTGTGCCAGGTCACGAGAGCGCTTCAGATATTGGCCATCCGTGATCCATCACGACCGTAGAACCAGAGTGATTAAGATTGCACGGTTGTCACATTTCTGACAGCGCTGTATAAAAACTGCATAGCGACATAAGCCGTGTCGTGGCGTAGGGGGACAGCCGGCATTCAGGACAAACAAAATGTCAACATGATCGCATTTACAGATCAAACAGGCAACTAATGCCGCTGCGCTGTACAGTGCGAGACGTGAGACATGTCATGTCGCGTGTCTTGTTAATCCTGCCGACTTACTTCGTAAACTGATATCCTTTGTGTGATGTACAGCTTTTTAGGTGCACATCAAAACAGCTACAATTTGTAATACACATCACTGCGTCTATGTCGACACATGAGTAAGCTGCGTAAATGTAGTTTGCCTGTGTGAACTGTATAATTGAATTGCAAATAAAATCCACGCCTAAATACGACTTATCGTGCAGTCAGATCCTCGTCATTCTCCTCGTGTTCTTCACAATTGTGAAAGTGCCTCGATATGGAACTATCTCAGAGCGGGCATTACTATAGATAAGGTATTCGGTAAGGGATAATCCGTCAGATGATTGACAAGCGAAACACCATGACACGGACGGGGTATGTTATCAAAGCATCGATGCCAAATCATTAATTCACAATCAAAGCTGATTAATTCATCATACTAGTAAGGAGAATAGACTTAAAATTAAACCTGGCATAAAATAATAATAACTTGCAGCACTAACGGTTTTTATCGATTTAACAAACCCAACTCATCAAATTGTACGACGGATCGGTAAATAATTTATTTTGTGCAGTTATTATGTTTGTTTCAGCAGTTTTATGAGCTGATGACAATGCACTAATTACTGCAGCTTTGCTATCTTTCACACGCGCCATATTTTTCCAGACGTAAAAAGACATGGAAGGAACACTTTAGCAGATGACCAAACATAATTTCCTGCACGTAAAACAACTGGATTGACACCAACTGCCTACGTATTACATGCCGCTGTTACTCGTTCGTTGTTCCACCAATCTTGTGTAACTCGGTTTATTTCCG
>JAODUO010000087.1:172500-177500 GCA_025642075.2 Ridgeia piscesae | reverse complement strand
CGTACACCTACAGTGTGTAGCAGCTACTCCCTACATGTGTATTTACTCTGCCACGTGCACAACGCCTTATTTCTCAAGATCTGCCGTGTTTGATCTACTACGGTAATATGATATGCTATAACGAGTGATATCACATATGAATTGCATTACGTATTGCAACAATCATCTCCGTGTCATCCGGTTCATTTGTTACAATTACCCTACGCACGCGCGCGTGTTAATTGTATTTTACAACAGACTGTGGAAACGAGATGTCCGTCTGCCAACATTGGGCATGTCTATGACTAGTCTACATATAAATGTCGATATGGCATCGAATCTGTCATTCCTAATGGCCAGTGCAGGACGGTAGATCGGATGCATTAAAACCAGTTATCCGGCAGCACTTCGGCTATTGCAATCGATGCACTCAGACTGAACTCTATCGCCTCGCGTTATACCAAGTGATGTCAGTTGTATCTGCGACTGTAAATACATGTCGGTTGTAACTTATTATGCGCCGCTATGAAAGTCATGTCTGTTTCTCGCGGTATCTTGTTGTGTGTGTGTGTGTGTGTGTGTGTGTGTGTGTGTGTGTGTGTGTGTGTGTGTGTGTGTGTGTGTGTGTGTGTGTGTGTGTGTGTGTGTGTGTGTGTGTTTGTGTGTGTGTGTGTGTGTGCGCGCGCGTGCGTACGTGCGTGCATGCGTGCGTGTGTGTATGTGCGTGTATATGCGTGCGTTTGCGTGTGTGCGTGTGGTGTATGTGTGGCGTGCGTGGCCTGCGTGTGTGTGTGCGTATGTGCGCCTAGGTATGTGTATCAATATATCCTAGACCAACTAGAAGTATATTTATTATGAAGTGATTTAACTAACTAGTTCCCGGTTATATAACGAAAGACGAAAGAGAGAGCTGCGTATTCTTTTATAGAAATATACACAGAACAGCGTCGCAATACAACGGTATAGACTACGACCTTTGCTCTGGTCTCACAAGTCGTACAACTTGTTGCTAGCGGCCTTTATGATGAAGTCTCCTGACTCGGTTGATATCACACATGTCTGGGGGCGGAAGTCCACAAGCCTATTTGTCACGCGACATCATGTACGCAGGACGTCTTTTTCTTCTTCATTTCCTGCGTGCTGTCATTCACTATTCACAGTTCAAGCAAGCGAGACGCTGAGATATTGATGTTCTCGTCTTGCAGCAATAATGTATGTGTTCTGACGCACTTCTGGCTTTTGGCGTGTTTTGAAGATTAGTCAAATATTTGTATATTTTTACTGTATGTCAACTACTGATGGGATGAATCTGGAATTTCACTCGAATCGAATATCGAATCGAATATCGTCGAAATTTCGAATACGAATCGAATATCGGATCGAATTAAAATATTCAGTGGCGATTAGAATACTGAACGGTGTCAATGTCTTGCCGGGATCGCGTTGCCGACGATTTTTACGCGAGTTTGTTTTGTGAAGTTTATTCGTTTCAGTAATGTTAGTGATTTTATTTTGTAACCTAGTGTGTGTACACATATACATATAAGATATATGAAGAGTAGTTTGGCGGATGTAGTTTTTTCATAGTTAAGTAAGAAAATAAAAGATTGCCAGGGAACGATTTTGCGGCGGAGGACATGAAGGAAACTATTCAAGCGATATTCGCTTACACAGCTGCGAATTTTCGAATTTCTAATCGAATCGAATAGCGACAAAACGTTCGAATATTCGAAATTTCGTATACGAATTGGATATTCGTCCCATCCTTAATGTCAACGTCTTTCTACTTGTCCATCTCTGTAACATTAACTGTTCTAAGTTACCAAAATCAACTTTTCATAAAATGCCAACCGTTGTACCATAACGTGACTGTCATAAGACACTCGTAGAAGACGATTACACAGAGAGTTTAGTGTTGATATCCTATAAAGGACTGCAGAGAATACAAGTTATAAACACAACAATGGCGAGGTTGATAATAATCATAAAATGATTATAATTATCACTGATGCAAGTCTTCGAATGACACAGATTAACAAAACAACAAAGTTAGTTGGTCACATCGTGTGTCGAGTGATTCCCGTAAATCGCAATGATTCTGTTGACTTTCGCTGCAATCTTCAAGTCTTCTGTTGACCTTTATCACGTTTCACTGCGTCAATGTGTGCGATGGGGTCGCGCTCGGGTCTCACTCCACATTAGGAGACTCGTGTAGTAGTGAAACGGCGGTGTGTTCTCACCCCAGTAGCAATAACATTGGTATGGTTTTACAGACGTAACTATTCAACATACCAAGGAACGAAGCTTTACACATCTTTGGAAGCCTATGTTGTGTGTCTTGCTTAACATTACATCATTTACTGACCCCCCATATGTATTTAGAGTAAGTCACCTTTTTAAAGAGTCATCACACTATGGTTATAACTTCATTGTCTGTGATTGATTTCCGAATATATTATTTTCGTAGCAAAGATCACCTGTCTGATGTCTCCCACTGATGTCGTATCTATATGCTATTGACTAATTATCTAAACTTGTGTTGCAAGGCACATGATGATGGTGTTGTTATGGTGAATTAAGTAAGTTGGTATGAAATCAAGAGTATCACACGTTGTTTTCATGTAACTACGTCGACGAACTGACACTCACAATACGTAAATAGCAAAACGTTTAAATGCAATATCTATGTCATGATATTAGACGGCGTATGAATTACCCTTGACATATATTGATAACTGTATATCAGCCTTCGTTCGGCTGTTTGCATAACAATCGCATAAACACGATAACGTGCGTCAGATCTAGACCGCATATTGTTAATAAATGGCCATGTCAAGAAAGCAGATATCGCCGTCACTAATGCTTATTGCAATCAAATATAAATCGCCATGGATAGATGAACGATCAGTTAATGGCCATGAGAAAGCATTCACGCATCTAATCATTCTTGTTTTCTAAATTAGGCCAGGGACGTAACAGTGATCGCTATACAAACAGACGTGATATATGCTACTTTTTATTTGCCTAATCTAACAACCGTTACCTTGGTGACATGATTGATTAAATGTGTAGACGCGGCGCTACACCGTGCGCAAACGCAGCTTTAACGGAGCAATTCAATCTTGACAATAATACTGTACGGTAACGTCTATCACAATGCACCGCCATGTCAGTAATGTCTTGCGTATACTACGTAATACCCAGCATAATTACTGCAACGTTTGTAAAATTATATGTAATTAGGTCTTAATCATTTAAACTACATTTCGCTCAGGGAATCTCTGTTCTCGGAAACCTAATCCTGGCTTATTCATCCGTGTAAATATTACGAAGCGGCAGCGGTATATCGGACAAATAAATTATAAGACAACATTGCTAAGTTCGTCTGGCACAAACCTAAAATATGGTGATATCTTTTTCTTACCAATGTGCCTACAACAAGGTTTACCAAATCGCCTACCTAACATATAGAAGTGCGAGGTTAACATCATTTTTGTAACGGCATTTCTGGGGCATTATTATAATTCCCAAGCTCTCACCTAAAATAGGATCGACATGTATAGGTAACTGTAAAACAAACATTTTAGGAAGTTCTTACGGACAATATTAACATTCAAAACATGTAATATTATAGGTACTTTGTCGACCAACAATTGCTCCAGCTGACACAATAAATCCTGCAATTCGTACAAAACAAAGCGAAGTGGATGTGTATCATCACACGACACCTGTACCTAGGCCCTATCAGTCACGTCGGCAACGTTCGTCAGAGATGCAGTCTCCATTAGTACACACGGCCCCTGTGGCTGCTATTGCCTGATGAATATTCCTAACATCACGCCAGACGCCTCGCGTCAGATGACGTCAGACGATGATGTCATAATGCCAGAACATCAGAAGGCGGGCCACGTAAATAATGTATTTACGTTCTTTGTCTTCACGTACGCCACAGCATCAGTTATAGCATCCTACTTACATCGCCACTACATAATGTCTTGATACTTTACCGGACGATATAGATGGTCCAGTTATTGACAGATTGGTGTGTTTTCTTATTGATATATTGCATGTCATTGTACTCAACCGTGGCCTACATTTGCAGTACTGTTCGTATTTCGTGACTTTGGCTGTGATCAATAAGGCTAATGAATAATTGTAATTACTATGACAAGTATGGTAGCCTTCCTTGTTACTCCTACAACTACAACTACAACTACAACAACAACAACAACAACAACTACTACTACTACTACTACTACTACTACTACTACTACTACTACTACTACATACTACTACTACTACTACTACTACTACTACTACTACTACTACTACTACTACTACTACTACTACTACTACTACTACTACTACTACTACTACTACTACTACTGCTACTGCTACTGCTACTGCTACTGCTACTGCTACTGCTACTGCTACTGCTACTACTACTACTACTACTACTACTACTACTACTACTACTACTACTACTACTACCACTACCACTACCACTACCACTACCACTACCACTACCACTACCACTACCACTACCACTACCACATATAATATGTCAGCAGACCAACGCTTAATTATAACCAAACACACTACCCGCGTTTGAAACAGTGAACTAATAGTTCAATGTTCAATGTCACGCCATGTCACGCCATGTCACGCCATGTCACGCTGTGTCACCCCACGTCACGACATGCCACGTCAAACTGCACACGTCACACCACGCCACATCGCGTCATGACTCACTAGTCGACGAGACATCCATTCTCTCGAAGATAAACCCCGTGGACAGTGTGGCGCTACCTTGTGCCCAGTGCTATTCTTTACGTGTTACGAGCGGAAACAGCCGTAGTTATGGTCAACACACACGAGGCGAGACCGTCGTGATGTTTTCCACTTGCTAGCTGAGCGCCATACTAGACTGCCATACTGTATGTAAACAGATCACATTACTATAATATGAATGTGCATATGTTTACGCCAATGCACATGCATATGCACATACACTCATACAA
>JAODUO010000087.1:120000-167500 GCA_025642075.2 Ridgeia piscesae | reverse complement strand
ACATGTTCATACTGTGCGATTATACCACTGCATGATTACTCACACGTCCGGCAGTGTTCGTCCTTCCATTGTGATGCACCATTAATTGGGCGCTTACATCAATTATACCCCTTGTTATTCGGACGTACTGTATGTGATTGCTCTGAATTATTAATTTAATTTAAAGTAGTAGTATATTTGATCATAATCGTTTGGTGCATGTGAGTGTATTGTCATGTGAACATACTTGTACAACGACCCAACATTACAACGCATTCCAGTGTTTTATTGTAACTGCAATGAAACCACATGGCAATAAAGCTGATCTTATCATAAAATACGAAATGACTGCACACGACAGCAATATGGCGTACATCTACCTAGGTTAATGCATGCGTATTGCCAGGGAAAGCATAAATAATCTGGAATTGATTTATTCTGCTAATTTAACGTATCGCGATATATCGACAATCTCGGCGACACTTCGCTGCACTGGCTGTCACAACACGACTTAAACTGTTGACTTGGGACACACTCGCGACTTACCACCAAAGATAAGACACGTGGATTTATTCCAGTCTGACATAAAACGCTATCCTTGGCCAGTCGAGCCGGCGCTGGACAGAAGCATGTGTCAGAGTTCATTTGAGCATTCCGCCACTGCACCTGTCCTCGCTGTTGCCATGGAAACGGCGATTATGGGAATAACATCGCAGAAACCAATTGCTCTTACGTGTACTGTAGTACTTAGCACCTGTATGTCACTTACGATGAGGTTGTACCACATGAGAACTCATTGTGTGCTGCTCATAGACAAATAGACCTACATGTTGCACTCGTACGTGTATGCCAAGTTACGAACCTTTTTATCAGATTGTATATTTTACTTATATTCTTCGCACCCTTCACACCAATAATGTTGCTAATATTAGACCTAAGATAGCAAATAAAATAAAACTACAAATATCTATACTGATTACAGGCAGAATCTGTTTCCTAATAGTCTTGTCATGGAAGAAACCACTTGTGCAGAAATAATTAACATCATACAAAATATCAAATCAAATCAAAGTCAAGTGCTGGATTTGATAATATATCAACTCAGTTGATGAAGAATTCTATGGCAAGTCCAAGGCGGAAATCTTTAATTCTACGATACGATCTTGTATATTCCCCGATGACTTTAAAATTGCTACTATAATGATACCTCTTTACAAATCTGGCGATGCCAGTTTGTTTACAAACTGCAGGCCCCTCTTGTTATTATCTGCTTTCTCCAAAGTGTTTGAAAGAGTGATATATAATGACACTATCACTATGGAATTAGAGGATACCCACACAAACTTTTTGAAAGCTACCTTGAACATAGAAAGTAGTTCGTTGTAAACAAAGGTACAATGTCTGATTTCCAAAGTACAAAATGTAGAGTGCCACCATATCCATTCTAGGACGATTACTATTTGTTAATTCTGAAATCACAACAATTCCTCGTTGGATAAGTTCCAACAAACTTTCATTTAACATAGGCAAAACTAAATGCATCATATTTCAAAACACTCCAAATCAGATATACACTCATGTGGAAATTGTCCTACATGGTGGTAAAAATTGACTCTGATCAGTAGTGTTCAGATAGTCTTCTATAAAACAATAAAAGTTATGCATATACAAATTTGATAAAATCTATTGATATAATTGTGACTATGAAATCTTACATAACAAATATATAAATAAATTTAATAAAATTAAGATATAAAAAAGTGTAAACCAAATAAATTAAATAAAACATGAAATGTAAAAACTTAATACCTATGTAAATAAATAATCATTAAAATCATACAGTAGTATAATAGTAAACACCCAAATACCTGGACATTAAGAGCAGATTTATATGATGAATGCTATACGGTACAATATTAAATATGTTCAAGCACGCCGGCAGACGTCGATGCTCTGTCTGGCTCGTGTAGACGTTGTTGATCACGTCGCGTGGTTGTGTTACAGAGGACGCGAGCCGGTCGACGTCGAAGGGTTATAGTGAACTCGGCCAGCGAGACGTGGCTGACGGCACCGGGAGAGCCGAGTCGGACAGCGACGCCGCCGAGAGCGAAGACTCCGACCTCGAGGACTCCGACAGCGAATTCGGTGCGTAGCAGACGTTGTTGTTTTCCTCTTGTTGTGCCTGTCGTCAGGGCTGAGGCTGGCCTTGGTTACTGTCATCTTTTCTTTGTCTTTTCTTTCCTCACCTTTCTCCCACTATGTTCTCTATCAACAGTCTCCAGCTCCTTCTACATTTTGCTGTTGTTCTCCATTCTCCTCCCACTCTTTCAATATCTCTCTTAACGCAGTCCTCCCATCGCATTCTCGGTTTTCTTTTTCCCTTCATTTTCTGGGCACCTGATCTCTTTGCCAATTTTTTATCTCCCATTCTGCCCACATGTTTGGCCCATTTCAACCTACTGCTGACCAATTTCTTCTCCAATCAGGACGTTCTCTGAATCGATTGCACTACGTCACACCTGCGGTATTGATTACGAGAACCAATCAAGATATATTGTAAACCCTTCTCGCATATTAATATTAACTGTATCAAATATATTATTAATTTATATTAGCCACAATTTCTTTAATGTGGCGTATTTGTGGGACAATAGCCTCCTTTCGCTTTGAAAATATATCTTTAATGACATATCGCACTGCTTTGACTACTTAGCAGACATTTTAGGTTTTCACATGTTTAAACGTACCTACTTCCGACATCCTAAATAATTTTATATATGCCACTGACAATCTATGATCAGACGACGGCAGTTATAATAAACACAGTTTTATTGTATTGTGTAGTGTAGCAATGTGCGCCCGTCTGCACGCACGCAACGCAAGGACTTCCAAAGATCAACCAACATTAACTCTAATGTAATAATTTCCGCTGTTTGTTTACGTGCGGTATCGTACTAATACAAGAGCACATGCATCCATTAATTCGTTAAATCAGACCGCGCCAGGCCAGCATAAAATTAGGGGGAGGCTGGATAAACGAAAGCACTGCGATAGTTTATGGGGAACAGCATCGATGATTGATGGCCATTTTATTGTGGAGTAATGCGACATCAATAAATAAACGCTAGATAAATTATTTATGATCGCGCACACATAATTATAGTGTTTAATTGCACGACGGAAATTATTAGTTTGATTATTATAATTTTTTTTTTTTTGCCCCATTATGCTTCAAACATTTCTTGAATAAACCTATAATTATTTGCGCGATCATATAATTATAGTATATTGATATATTATATAGTTATATTATATATATATATAATGCAGCTTTCAATTATATATATATATATATATATATATATATATATATATATATATATATATATAAAGATGTAATAGTTTGAATTGTATTGTTTATTATAGTGTGTGTGTGTTGTGTGTGTGTGTGCGTGCGTGCGTGCGTGCGTGCGTGCGTGCGTGCGTGCGTGCGTGCGTGCGTGTGTGTGTGTGTGTTAAGTGAATGTATGGGTTTAGAGCTTTCAACATGGACCATAAGATATTTAGTTGTTTGGTGATACTTGCCACCAATTCTATAACGCTGGCATATTTGTTATTCGAAAAAGTATGCCTTTATAGGAATTACCGGTCGCAATGTTGTGCCCGTAGAAAAATAAACACAGTTATAGTACACGCATGTCGTTTTTGCCGTTTTATCGTTAAAAATAATTTCACAAATTTCATGACATGTTTTGTGAAAAAACCTATACGGAGATGAGGAAAGTAATGAAATGATGTGCGGGGCATATTGATTAGTCAATCTGGTTGCTATTCACGGCATACATAAAACACTACTTTAATTATACTGGCGAACCATGGCAATATTGACAAGCATTAACGCGTTTAAAAACATTTTGCGCGCAACACATTTTTTGGATGAGCACTGAAAGATTATCACGTTTTTTATTTGCTTTACATTGCATCTCCGCTAATGGGTTTTACGTGACCAAAATACCGCCATATATTCATTACCTGCACTAACACAATTCTGTAGACGAATGAAATCAGCGCCACATAACTAAATTAAACGGTTCCCCATTCGCACGAAGACGTGAAACTGACCGGACTAACTCGTCCTGACATCGGGTGTTCCCGGATGGTCTCGGGTGATATCGGTTGTCCTCGGGTGTCCCCGGGGAATTGAGACAAATTTGCATCGGAGTGATTAAATAATGCATCTAACATTCCCACAGGAAATACAAAGTTGCCACCGACTGACTCGATTAGCAGGCGATCGTAGGCGCTTAATGGATATCCTGGACAGTTCGACTTTGTGCAAATCAGTCGGTAGCTCGCACTAATAGATTCTCGCGCCCCGATATAGCATGACTGAGTGTCTGACGTCACTGCTGTGGGACACCTATAACGCACAGGTGTCACAGGTGTCACAGGTGTCACGGGTGGTCTATCACTTGTCGCCAAGTTTTCGGTGTTTTTTTTTCAGATACAAAAATTGACTTTAGAAATTTAATGAATTTATTCGCCGCCTCTATACTGCCGTCTTTTAATTGGTATGATTCGTGAACACATTCCGGTCGTATCGCACATAAGTATCACATCTTATGGTGTGTGTGCATGGTGCCTATCCACCGGAACCGGTGTGGGAAGAAGTGAGGGGTTAGGGGGTTAACCTCGCACTATGTTAGACGGAGAGCATGATGTAGGATTAACCCCCTCCCTAATCTATAGCTTTAATATGTTTTGCACATCATTGGTGAGGCAAATGACGTTTTCAGAGAACCTCAAAATGGACGTTTTTGATGAGCCTCGCGCCCCAATATTCACCACACTCCGACGATAATTATAGAGTACTACCAAAATCACCCCGTCAAATAAACTAACATTCAAAATTCACAATTTCACTAAACTTGCTAATATGCCTGACCAATTTTGCTAAGTTTATATCAAACGAAAGTATTCATAATCCATAAATGACTTGGTGCGATGTTCTAGCACCTATATTCAATATTACATTATCTGTGCTCCAAACCATATGACTAACCACCAGGCGATGTCCCAGTTGAAAGAGATTCCCACCGACTGGGGACGATGTGCAATTGAATTTGTATACACCATCGTTAGAACAACTGCGAAAACATCGTTAAATCCATTAGAAATGTCGTGACCTAAACGTCTCATTAATGTGAAACTGTTTGCTCCTAAAAACCGTGGGGTATCTGTGGGGGTATTTGTGGGGATATCTGTGGGGATATCTGCGGGTGTAATCAGGCACCTGGATATTCTCTGTGTCTGTCTCTAGGATAACGTGCCTGGAGCAGATGATGCAAGAAAACGTGTCTGCATAATTATAATATTATAGATAACAATAGGGCAAATCTATGATTGTTTTGCTCGAATGATCTTAACCTAGTTCAAACAAAAGTCTACCCATACGTTTGTCTCAGGGGAAACGCACCTGGAGTAGAATTTCAGTGTGAAAACCGAAGCGCTATAATTGTGTTTATTTTCAAGCTGATTGCTCAAATTACGAAATACGCTTAGTGCAGCCTTGGCTATAAAAAGACGTTGGCGTTATTGCTTAAGACACTCTATGTTTCCTGTCGTATGCCGTTATATATATAATTTGACATTTGACTGTCTAGTAATCTGTCTAGACGGTGGCGCAGTAACGCGCAAATAAACAAGCAGTGTCGATAACGGTAAATGCCTGTACTGAACAGCAATGTCAAGGGGCGCCGTAGCGTAGTAGATAGGACGTCAGACACTCGAAACCGTCCGGGTTGGAAACCTCTCGCTGTTGACTCTAAGCTTGGGCAATGTGGTTCTGTTTATATGATTCATTATGAAAACAATGTATATATATATATATATATATATATATATATATATATATATATATATACCCACACAGCTTAATCCAATGTTCTAGTTTGACGGAACGTTCGAAATGTCGCGGTCTTTTCTTAAAATTAAGTGCGTCCTGTGATGTGACATCAGCGCCAAGTAGATCGCGGAATAGTTTTTACTGTAATACGAACATGTCAGGGGGACAACAGATGACAGGTTGTCCTGACGCTGATGAAGGGACCGTGACGAATCCCAAAGATCCGTAGAGCTTGGACATTATCATACGTATACGCCTAGCCTGATTAACAAGGCTCCGTTAGGTGGCAGCACCTTTTATCTCCTCACATCCTCCTGGGGATTTAATGTTCTGCCAATGTTGCCACCAGGGCGGCCTTACCCCAGAACAGGATAGAGACGCTGATTGGCCTTTATAAGATAATACTATATCATTAAAAGAATTCAACATAAAACATATTCACATAAAAACAGTACTACCAATTTGCAGTTGTTAATGAAGTAGAAATTATGGCAGGATTAGTCTCAGTTGTCCAGGCTCCGTCAGGTAAAAGGTAATTTATTATGTAGCGCAGTCTCCAATCCTCAGGACTGCTCAAAGCGCTTTACACTTTACTTCCCTCACAGACCTGTTCAATCAAACACCGTCTCAACTTCTCTGGGAAGCAGGTAGCGATACTCGTACTCGTACTCGTACTCGTACTCGTACTCGTACTCGTACTCGTACTCGTACTCGTACTCGTACTCGTACTCGTACTCGTACTCGTACTCGTACTCGTACTCGTACTCGTACTCGTACTCGTACTCGTACTTGTACTAGACTAGTACGCCACGTTTTCACAACGTTTCATGTTTACCTTAAAATATAATAATAATAATAATAATAATAATAATAATAATAATAATAATAATAATAATAATAATAATAATAATAATAATAATAATAATAATAATAATAATAATAATAAATAACAGTATTTATCTACGCCATATCTCTAGCAATAAAACCATTCAGAGGCGCATTACAGTTTACATGAATAGACAGATTACCTTAAAAAAGAGATGTCATCATCATCATCATCATTATCATCGTCATCATCGTAGTTGTAAAATAACTAGATCAGTAACAATTTTTCAATATAAATAAATAATATTAGTCTTAATAATATTAAAACACTAATACTGATCAATAACAATTAATTATATTACAAGTTAAAAATAAATAAATAAATAATAAAATAGTTGATAAATAGTAGACATTAAAAATGTTCGGATATTATAAAATTGTTCTTTTAAAGTGAAAACACTCTTGTTTCAGACTGGAGCGACGAGGAGCGAGACAGCAGCGACTCCGACGACAGCGAGGCGGACAGCGACGGCGAGAAACGGTCGGGCGACGAGAGGGAATCACTCCTGTAACTTCGTCACGACGCTGTCGTTTGTGACGTCATCTAGTGACGTCATTCCTGAATGTCTCGGAGAAATGCGCGAGCTCTTTCTCGGGCGGACTAGAAGGTGTTGCAACGAAGTGGTGTTTAATCACGATTATGTTGTCCTCGTGCTAACTACAGCAGTCGTAAGTTCGGTGCGCATCTCGTGGACAAACCGCGCACCGGAAATGACGTCAACGTTTACGCCAAGACGATGTGCAATACTATGCTGTTGACCTGACTCGGGAAAGCTGAGACGAAAATGTGCAGGCAGCGAGAGATGACATCGAAGCGGGAACTCGACTAAAGGTGTTACGTATCCCATTGCACGTGGCGTACCACTTATAGGTTGCATGCAAGAAGAAAACGATGTTTTAGAGGTGCCGAGACCGACGTATAGCTTATACGTGTATGTGTGTATGTATGTGTGCTTGCGTGCGTATGTGAGTGCGTACGTGCGTATATTTGAGTGCGTGCGTTCGTTCGTGTTTGTGTGTGCTTGCTATGTCACTGTGACATTGTCTGCATGCGGTTGCATGCTTACGAGGATTTTATATGCGCATTCTCCATTTTCATCGCAACATTACGCCTGTGTCAACATCTCGTATTTATGTCGACCTGTTCTTTAAATCGCTGTGTTTTTGTGTTTACATGCAGACGTATCAAACGTGTTCCGTGTGTCGGTTGTACTAGGCACATCGTCAACTTATAAGTATGACGAATGCGTGCGTGCGTGCGTGCGTGCGTGCGTGCGTGCGTGCGTGCGTGCGTGCGTGCGTGCGTGCCGGCTCATCGCAATGTAATGTTTGTATGCGTTTGTACGTGACGTTATATATGGGCATATGTGTGTGTTCGCAATCAGTGTGATATTATTGTAGTTGTGTACATCAACGCAAGTAATGCTATAATGTATACGCGGCCGACAACAAGTAAACGACTCCGATTGACTGGAAATGCATCTGCGCTTAATTAAGGAAACGGGCGACTCCTGTTCGTGTTGACTATACCGATGTTACTCCCGGAAGAGGCCCTAGTTATTTGCAAGATCGCATTTGGGTCCGTTTGTAGGGGAATGTACGCAGGCGGATCAGAAAGTAATTAATTTCTAACTGCGTTGTGACGAATCTGAAATAAGCAGTTTCGACCAGTATTGGCTAATCTGCAGCCGAGGAGGCTCGAGACATCAAAATGGACGGAGTCACGTCGGGGTGCATTTCCAATGGGATGGTGATGTGCGAACGTTATATGTAGTCCTATAGATATACAAAGTCCGATCGTGTTACTTGTTATAATAACATAAATATAGTAGGCACTTTGTGACATCCGTGTTTGACATCCCGTGAACTTGCAGTCAAACGTAATAATTGTGTCTGCCTGTGTTGTTTCACCCCCACCCTCCACCCCGCCCCCAATTTTGCCGGGAATAAGGACATGGTCGAGTCAAGCCCGCCAAAGAAATCGGTGTTAAACCGCGCTGTTTTGTCGCATAATCCAAAGTGAAATTATTCATATGCTGAATGTTGGCTGTGTGTTGTGTGTATATATTTCTATCCAGCTCAGAAGTAATATCGCATACATGTATTAATATTATAGCTGTGAGACTACGCGCAATGTGCGACGTTGTGTTTGCAGGCGTGTGAGTGCGACCGCTTGTATAGAACTGCGTGGCGTGCGTAATATTCGCGATGCAAATAAAGTACGCACACCTCGACGTTTTCGTAGACTTGCAGGTGGATTATTAATGAATGTGCGTGGTGTTTAACTCTGAGTCCCGTCAAATGCCCTTGCAGTTTTGATTAGCTGGTCGTCCTCGACTCTCGCGAGAGGCGACGAGATCCCGTCGGTTCAGTTTAACCGAACGATCCGACATAGAGGGTAGATGCACAACCGCCGTGTGTGTGTGTGCGTGTGCGTGTGCGTGTGCGTGTGCGTGTGCGTGCGCGCGTGTGTGTATGTTTTAAATAGCCATTCTTACTGTTGTTGTATCCTTGTATGTTTTCTTCAAAAGGGGATCGCATTTATCTTAGTGACCTGTGCGCTAACCAGACGTTTAATTTGCAAGTCACGTAAACTACGACTCCCCATGTATATATATATATATATATATATATATATATATATATATATATATATATATATGTATCACACTTCACCCTTCAGAGCGCCACCTGCCGTCTCCTTGGCCTACCCGTGCAATGAAGTTCAAAACATAGATTATATTCTACAGTTTGTATACCAGGTATCCTTGTACGGCCGGCGGGGCCCTGGAATAATATTGGTCTAACCTTTTTCACACGAACTGCGCAAATGTTATGCATATGATAATTACTAGGGACTTTGGAGAGAAAATGAAACGTATAATGATGACATTTTCATGACACTTATTAATACGTCTGGGTAAATGACAACTAGGTTCTGACATTTCTTGACGTTGCAATACTCTTCCCGATCAATAAATTTGCGTAACTCCAAAGTGCACCTCTCGTTACGAAACTGACAGCGAATACACAAACACGTCGAAATAAACCAATCTGGTAGTCAAATGACGACCGGGCTAGGCTTCAGCGATTGGCGACAAGACGTGTAGTGAGTATATGACCTCATCGTGTGGTGCGTTCAAATTGTTCCCGTGAACTGATTTCTTAAAGGCAGAGGTAGGCGTATTGAGTTATGTTCGTAAATATATTTGTCGTCACTTCGTTACAACCTTCATTTGGGCACTTGCTAATGCCTATTAAGGCGTATCCTCGATGACAGCACCCGTTCGTTATTACCAGACGACTGACAGGGCAAGGCGACGGTTTGATTTTGTTAGAATGGTAATCTCCTTTCTGGCTTTGTCGGTACTTGTCGTCCGTAGCCATATTGTTTGACTTCTTCGTCACAGCGTTGACATAGTTCATTTGACTTGTATTGTTTGACTTCTTCGTCACAGCGTTGACATAGTTCATTTGACTTGTATTGTTTGACTTCTTCGTCACAACGTTGACATAGTACATTTGACTTGTATTGTTTGACTTCTTCGTCACAACGTTGACATAGTTCATTTGACTTGTATTGTTTGACTTCTTCGTCACAGCGTTGACATAGTTCATTTGACTTGTATTGTTTGACTTCTTCGTCACAGCGTTGACATAGTTCATTTGACTTGTATTGTTTGACTTCTTCGTCACAACGTTGACATAGTTCATTTGACTTGTATTGTTTGACTTCTTCGTCACAGCGTTGACATAGTTCATTTGACTTGTATTGTTTGACTTCTTCGTCACAGCGTTGACATAGTTCATTTGACTTGTATTGTTTGACTTCTTCGTCACAGCGTTGACATAGTTCATTTGACTTGTATTGTTTGACTTCTTCGTCACAGCGTTGACATAGTTCATTTGACTTGTATTGTTTGACTTCTTCGTCACAGCGTTGACATAGTTCATTTGACTTGTATTGTTTGACTTCTTCGTCACAACGTTGACATAGTTCATTTGACTTGTATTGTTTGACTTCTTCGTCACAGCGTTGACATAGTTCATTTGACTTGTATTGTTTGACTTCTTCGTCACAACGTTGACATAGTTCATTTGACTTGTATTGTTTGACTTCTTCGTCACAGCGTTGACATAGTTCATTTGACTTGTATTGTTTGACTTCTTCGTCACAGCGTTGACATAGTTCATTTGACTTGTATTGTTTGACTTCTTCGTCACAGCGTTGACATAGTTCATTTGACTTGTATTGTTTGACTTCTTCGTCACAACGTTGACATAGTTCATTTGACTTGTATTGTTTGACTTCTTCGTCACAGCGTTGACATAGTTCATTTGACTTGTATTGTTTGACTTCTTCGTCACAGCGTTGACATAGTTCATTTGACTTGTATTGTTTGACTTCTTCGTCACAGCGTTGACATAGTTCATTTGACTTGTATTGTTTGACTTCTTCGTCACAGCGTTGACATAGTTCATTTGACTTGTATTGTTTGACTTCTTCGTCACAACGTTGACATAGTTCATTTGACTTGTATTGTTTGACTTCTTCGTCACAAACGTTGACATAGTTCATTTGACTTGTATTGTTTGACTTCTTCGTCACAGCGTTGGCATAGTTCATTTGACTTGTATTGTTTGACTTCTTCGTCACAGCGTTGACATAGTTCATTTGACTTGTATTGTTTGACTTCTTCGTCACAGCGTTGACATAGTTCATTTGACTTGTATTGTTTGACTTCTTCGTCACAGCGTTGACATAGTTCATTTGACTTGTATTGTTTGACTTCTTCGTCACAGCGTTGACATAGTTCATTTGACTTGTATTGTTTGACTTCTTCGTCACAGCGTTGACATAGTTCATTTGACTTGTATTGTTTGACTTCTTCGTCACAGCGTTGACATAGTTCATTTGACTTGTATTGTTTGACTTCTTCGTCACAGCGTTGACATAGTTCATTTGACTTGTATTGTTTGACTTCTTCGTCACAGCGTTGACATAGTTCATTTGACTTGTATTGTTTGACTTCTTCGTCACAGCGTTGACATAGTTCATTTGACTTGTATTGTTTGACTTCTTCGTCACAGCGTTGACATAGTTCATTTGACTTGTATTGTTTGACTTCTTCGTCACAGCGTTGACATAGTTCATTTGACTTGTATTGTTTGACTTCTTCGTCACAGCGTTGACATAGTTCATTTGACTTGTATTGTTTGACTTCTTCGTCACAGCGTTGACATAGTTCATTTGACTTGTATTGTTTGACTTCTTCGTCACAGCGTTGACATAGTTCATTTGACTTGTATTGTTTGACTTCTTCGTCACAGCGTTGACATAGTTCATTTGACTTGTATTGTTTGACTTCTTCGTCACAGCGTTGACATAGTTCATTTGACTTGTATTGTTTGACTTCTTCGTCACAGCGTTGACATAGTTCATTTGACTTGTATTGTTTGACTTCTTCGTCACAGCGTTGACATAGTTCATTTGACTTGTATTGTTTGACTTCTTCGTCACAGCGTTGGCATAGTTCATTTGACTTGTATTGTTTGACTTCTTCGTCACAGCGTTGCATAGTTCATTTGACTTGTATTGTTTGACTTCTTCGTCACAGCGTTGACATAGTTCATTTGACTTGTATTGTTTGACTTCTTCGTCACAACGTTGACATAGTTCATTTGACTTGTATTGTTTGACTTCTTCGTCACAGCGTTGACATAGTTCATTTGACTTGTATTGTTTGACTTCTTCGTCACAGCGTTGACATAGTTCATTTGACTTGTATTGTTTGACTTCTTCGTCACAGCGTTGACATAGTTCATTTGACTTGTATTGTTTGACTTCTTCGTCACAGCGTTGACATAGTTCATTTGACTTGTATTGTTTGACTTCTTCGTCACAGCGTTGACATAGTTCATTTGACTTGTATTGTTTGACTTCTTCGTCACAACGTTGACATAGTTCATTTGACTTGTATTGTTTGACTTCTTCGTCACAACGTTGACATAGTTCATTTGACTTGTATTGTTTGACTTCTTCGTCACAGCGTTGACATAGTTCATTTGACTTGTATTGTTTGACTTCTTCGTCACACGTTGCATAGTTCATTTGACTTGTATTGTTGACTTCTTCGTCACACGTTGACATAGTTCATTTGACTTGTATTGTTTGACTTCTTCGTCACAGCGTTGACATAGTTCATTTGACTTGTATTGTTCGACTTCTTCGTCACAGCGTTGACATAGTTCATTTGACTTGTATTGTTCGACTTCTTCGTCACAGCGTTGACATAGTTCATTTGACTTGTATTGTTTGACTTCTTCGTCACAGCGTTGACATAGTTCATTTGACTTGTATTGTTTGACTTCTTCGTCACAGCGTTGACATAGTTCATTTGACTTGTATTGTTTGACTTCTTCGTCACAGCGTTGACATAGTTCATTTGACTTGTATTGTTTGACTTCTTCGTACACGTTGACATAGTTCATTTGACTTGTATTGTTTGACTTCTTCGTCACAGCGTTGACATAGTTCATTTGACTTGTATTGTTTGACTTCTTCGTCACAGCGTTGACATAGTTCATTTGACTTGTATTGTTTGACTTCTTCGTCACAGCGTTGGCATAGTTCATTTGACTTGTATTGTTTGACTTCTTCGTCACAGCGTTGACATAGTTCATTTGACTTGTATTGTTTGACTTCTTCGTCACAACGTTGACATAGTTCATTTGACTTGTATTGTTTGACTTCTTCGTCACAGCGTTGACATAGTTCATTTGACTTGTATTGTTTGACTTCTTCGTCACAGCGTTGACATAGTTCATTTGACTTGTATTGTTTGACTTCTTCGTCACAGCGTTGATATAGTTCATTTGACTTGTATAACCACAATCACCATGTCTGATTTGCTTGATTTCACATTGTATAACCTTATAAACAATTGCCGTCACCGATGTTGGACAACCTCCTTATTATCTTGTTAAGAACTACAGCTGCCAACTTTTTTGAGAAATTTTGGAAAATTTCTGCCTGACTAAAATACATATGACGAAAGACCACATTTGAGTTTCACTTGCATAGGCGGCCATTATTGTAACGTTTCCTTCATTTCTTGCTAGGTTTTTCTACACAAGGGTATTCATATTTTTGACATTAATTAGCCTCTATCCACACACGTGCGTTATAAAATTGGTGACATTTTAATCTAACACCGCATTCTCCCACAGACCAATATTTAACCTGACACCCCTTCATTTCTGCTAGAATCACCAATCAAAATGACGTCACCAATCAAAGTGACACCCGTATATATAATTAATTATGCGCAGTAAAAACCGACTGACATGTCATTATTTGATAACTCTGATACCGCGTTGCACAAATACATCATTTCTACTCACGCTACACTAAACAACTTGTGTCACAAGTGTTCACAGAAATTCAAAAAACCTGTATAATGTCATTTTAGTTGGGAACTGTTAGCGTGGATTGGCGGGCGAACACTAAGTGTAGTCTTACGTCTTATAACTGCATCCCTTTGATTGTGGAACGTATCCTCGATTGCCGGGGTAACCACACTATGATGAAGAAGATTGAAACTCTCCAGGTCAAGCGTAGAAAGCAAAATTAAATCATTACCAATTTGTGCTGCCCTCTACCGATTAAATTTCAAATTTTCGCCACAATTATCATTTCTCCAGTAGATGGCGACAGCATTGCTGTCTCGCATCTGATGGGTGCAGTGAGATTTTTTGTCAGCCTAAATGCGTCACTTTGAGGGTTTTGTTTGGCTCTCGAAGGGGTACAATTTGGCGTTTTGGTGATCCTCTGGGGTGCATATGGAGTTTCCATGTCCCTCAAGAGGGTGCCGTTGGAGGTTTCCATCGGTTTCAAGCTAAGGCCGCAGTTTTAGGTCCCCCAATATGTAACATGTTCTTGCATCTATGCGATATTGCAAAAACACTGCTATGGTAGAGGTTTTTATAACTTAAGGGAAGGGTGCGAGCTGCTATGCCCAAAATTGACACAGCAGTAATGGGCTGTCTATAACGTGAGAAAGTTAAACATCAAAGGTTATTGTGGTTAACTCTGCTCGCCTCAGCATTATTGCCAATGTTTTGAAACCAGATGGTTTGTTTACAATTTGCACATATTGCAGGGGGAATTCAAATTGCGAACATTGTTCTAAGTAACTAATCATAAATTGTCAGGAAGTAAACTTTCAACATGCAAGTTATAGTCATAAAGACGTAATATTAAATAAAAAATAATAAACATGGCTCTCTCGCTAAGACTAAGGGGTGTGTTTGCTGGCCCTGAACACCTGGGATCCAAATGAGATGTGATGACTTGAAAGCGATAAACCTGCATCCTACAGAGAATGAAGAAGCTTCATGGGTGAAGAAACAAAGAGAAACACAACACTTCACTGCCGCTCAGCTCAACGAGATTTACTGTAGACGTGGCACAAAATAAATGTTTCTTCCATCAGTATGACACGGCAGCTTTTCCGACTGCTCGATGTTAGCAGATTGCTTGCCACCACACAAACAGCTAAGCACCGACGATTCGTTAAATGCACAATACACAATCAGAATAACGAATGATGATAATTAACAACGTGATATCACTGAATAACCGTCAGACACATATAAATACAATGCTACACATTCCATCGAATCGTGACTATAAGTAAAAGTGACTCATTAACGACAACCAACTGCACGTGAATATCGTCTCAAGACTTGGTTTGCCTTAGCCCAGTTGTAAATAATATCCAACGCACTGGGAGCAAATGTGATCCCTTAAGTTAATCTGGTCTGTGCATTCAACGGTGCGGAACAACTCTAAATACATATACAAAAACACCAGATAGTCAACAGACCATTGTTGGTCAGGGTTGAAAGATAAAATACAGTTACAAATACGAATGGTGCATAACGATATGAACCTTAAATGGTTGCTAAATCTCCCTCTTAATTACCAAACACAGTCCAAAGAAAGTGAAGTATGGACACATGCATTATACTATTTTTTTTCAATAAAATGTTATCAGTGTAAGATGAACATGTATACTATGTATATTTAAAACAAGGCAATGGTGCCATTTTCTGGGCTCAAAAGAGAGTATTTGGAACTTAGCAACCAGTGTAATGCAATAAGACACTGTCTCATAAACTAAACATAGAACTCGTGCAATCACAGACATACTTACAAACGACGAATTCTTCACTAGCCTACAAAAGGCATGACGAGGCAGAGTATACTTTCTTCAGAACGCTTTTGATTAAATAATTTTCGTCTAAGCAGTGTATCGAGATTAGATTTGACACCACTGATTGACAAGAGTTATGTGGCTCCTGACCCACAGACAAACTCACAAATACAATAGACGTTGAAGCGCTTGGCTGCAACCTCACCAAATGCACAGCATGTGGCAAACATGATTGTTTATATTTATATATATATATATTGTGTTGATGTAGTACATGATTCGGTAGTTGCTATTTAAATCTCTACGTGACGTTTTCGTTCTGAATACCCATAGAAATTGAATGCTGGTTAGCAGACATAATGATCATAAGATGCAAAGTTCTGTAAACCAGCTCACGCATCTGAGAGTCATGTAATTGATTAAAACAACTTTTTCATGATTCCATAACCTCACGAGAACAGTAACCACAGCCCACGATACACCGACTTGTGAGCATGTATTTCATCAAACTCTAGTGGCAACATGCCGCAGTTTCAAGACCCTCTTATAATTAAACAACTGATTAATTAGTGGCAGCCTTACTTATGAAATTCTGTAATTGCAACGATACTTTTTGTGTATAGTTATTGTAATTAATACCTTTAAACACAATTATTAGAATGTTTAACACCTACACGTACACCAATAGAAACCTGATAGTTCACGATCAACTCAACAGAGAATCAAACTTCATATAAGTTACATCAATGTGAAACATGATCTTACGGAAATAGATATGTTGAATAAGGACCAACTTACAGAAAGCACTATTAAGCACAAATACACCCAGAAAGCTCGAGATATATTTCCTTTTCAAAAGAACAAAAACCATCTATAAAAATAGTTTCTTCTAGCGATGACGGTGTCACCAAACGATTATATAAAGAATGGCACACAAAATATAAATATCTCTAAAATGACCATTAATGATCGTGGTGTCACACTAAATTGTCAGAGAACATCTGGTGACAAAAACACAAGATAAAGCCGATTAAAATATCTGTTCATGTCTGTGTCACATACAAGCAATATCTGACCTGCCACAGCACAGCATAGCAGATAGCACCCCTGTAAACAGCACGATGGAGTTTTTGCTTTTGGGATCACTGACCATGAGCATTAAGATAATACCTCATTTTATCAAAATTGATTTATTACTAAAGTGGAAACAAACATGAAAAACGATTTTTTTAATGCAAAATGTCGATTGTTTTTAATTTAATTTTAATGAGTTCGTTTTGGATTATGGATCGGGGGAAATAAGTTACAGGAATTTGAAAGACACATGTACATGGTTTCCTCTATTTCTGCTCGAATCACAAAACTGACGGCACATGACAGTGTCAGCTACAACTTAACACATGGCCCACTGTGGCAGGTCACGTATGTGTTACAACTTAACACATGGCCCACTGTGGCAGGTCACGTATGTGTTACAACTTAACACATGGCCCACTGTGGCAGGTCACGTATGTGTTACAACTTAACACATGGCCCACTGTGGCAGGTCACGTATGTGTTACAACTTAACACATGGCCCACTGTGGCAGGTCACGTATGTGTTACAACTTAACACATGGCCCACTGTGGCAGGTCACGTATGTGTTACAACTTAACACATGGCCCACTGTAGTAGGTCATGTATGTGTTACAATATCATGGCTCCGTCGTTTTAGACATACGCTCTTTCAACCTGGATGATAACCCCTTCACTGAAAACTGCTGAGCATTTCTAGTCTTCAAACTTATGCTAAGTGAGTGCAATGATATGAAATATCATCATCATGTACACTACACCACTACAGCCATCTCTATATGACTGTCATTCCAAATAAAACAAAATAAAATGTATTAAATCCGATCAGTTGGTCCAAAGATAACAATGACAGAAAAGATGCCATGTTGGAAAAATTCAACAAATTTAAACAAACATGATTCTCAAACCAGTCCAACCAAAATCCGCATTTTAAAGTGTCGCCAGTACACCACTACTTGTCAAGCTGTTGATGTTGGTACTTCATACAAAACATTCAGCAAACAACTTGGACCAGTGCTGCCATCTTGCGGGTGAATGCGAACAGGTGGCCAATTGACCAGCACAGCTAGAGGTAGTTTTTCACGGCGGCTGGGACTGGCGGGGTCAGTGTTGACCGTGCATCACATCAAAATGACATCACATCATGAGAACCACTTCACAACTGCTGCACGGACCTACTTGGCTAGTTTCACAGACAAGCAATAAATATACACATGCAACCGCACAACTTAAATGGCTAAAAGTACACGTCATTACTTGACACACGTCTAAGACTTGTCTCGTCTATGCTAACACATATACTGTACAGAGAGAGCTATTCACAATATTCACACGTATTCGCTATGCTGCTTCGACGCCAGTTACAACGACTGAGTATCTGACTACATTTTAAGTTCTGTACATTTCCGGCACTGTGCTTCGACTTACACGCATCGATGCCACAAATAAATAGTTCCGCCAGAAGCTGTCAGGGGGAAATGAAATGCGACCCTCTTTTATATATTCCTTGGTCTGTTCATGTTCAACAATCAGTGAGATGATTTGTCTGTTATAGCACCAAACCAATGAAATGCTGGTATCAAGTCACATGATCACATAGATTCCTACGGTAATTTAAAAAGCTTTAACGTCACACAGATACTATTTTATTATCTTTTAGATATATCTAAACGTCCACAGATGATTTATAATTATATTAAATTGTCCACATATAATATTTTAACATTAAACCAATGATGCACCACCATTCAGTCACATGACTACACCCTTCCATCACGTCATGCCCAACATCTGATATGTGCCCTTAACAAGTTTATTATGTGAAAGATCTGCTTGGGTTCTTTCCTAATTTACTAAGGTATTTGTAATTACTTTGGTCAGCTGCACGTTATCATTTCAAACTAATAAACACTAGTTAAATAATAAATAATCATCAGTGCTTGACTAGACTGACTGCAGATTACCAGAAGAGGTTTACATTGCAACTGCCATGATTGGATTGCAAGATGCAACCAGAAATGTAGGTCAAAATTACTGTATAACTGATGTTATTGACAAAAACAACACTTACACTGTAACAAGAGGACAAATTACCTATTGATGATTACACATTACTTCTGAGTTCTCTCTGTGCAACCACCTGCCAGATTCATGTGATAAAGTAACGATATTACTGCCGGTATCTGTCTGTTCCCTCTAGTGGCAATCTGACATAGGCAATAATGTAATAATAATCATTGTTAGCAAAAGTTGTAACTGACAATAGGTCTAATGTCCAGGTGTTATCAAGTTCATATAAATAAATAGAACATCTCAATGAAGAAACATTGTGCTGAAATACCAAAACATGTTGAATTTGTGATGAGATTTAGAACAGCAAAGTCGCAGCCTTAGAGGAAGAAGCCTACGCCGACTTCCATTGTGGCAAGAAATGTTTCACGCGGTTGTCTGCACTGCACTGATACGAACACAGCACGATACAAATGACATTGGCAAAACGCGGAACACGTTGTCGGCACACCTTCCTGTAGAGGGCGCCTCTGTTGTTCACCATTCCGTCACGCGTGACCGCACTACTGCATGTCTTCGTCTGACGTCACGGTCTGGTTGAGAAGCATCGTGTTCTCGTTGAACTTCCGCTTGCTGCTCTGGACGTTCGGCTGTCGTGGGGGTGGCACCGTGGGAACAGAACTGGCACTGGCACCGGCACTACTGCGGTAGCCGGGCGGCTCCTGCGGTGGCGGCATCTGGTGTTGATTCTGTTGGTCCTGCTCCTGGTAGTACTCAGCATCCTCGCGAGGCGACATGCCCTGCTGCGTGTACTGCTGGTAGTTGGGGTGAAAGTTGTGGATGGCATCCGCCATAATATCCTTCGGGTTCATCGTTTCCTGCGGGAAACCATGGTTATGTAATAAGTAAATAAATTGTGGTAGAATAAACTGTATAATCTGTGGCAGTGTCGAGTAAATAAAATTGCTAAAATGTCAAAGCCAGAGCGCCTGTTTTGCTAACATTCGTATGACCTCATAAGGCTGATTTTGCTATTTAAAATCAATTCCATTCGTTAATGGTGAGCTTGTTTATTGAAAACCATTATCACCACGTTGCTTCACCATACTATCATTAATGACTTAATGTAACCTTTTCAACTTATGTGGCATTTGTATTTTTTCAAGAGCTGCTTAGATTTAATACCAGATTTTGTTTAATGAGGGATTTTTCTTTTGAACTCATTGTCTTAGACTGTGCGGTCATGCACGACTGTCTATGTACCTTTAGGTTGCTGGAGATGGACTGGAGGGAGACTGTGCGGTCATGCACGACTGTCTAAGTACCTTTATGTTGCAGGAGATTGACTGGACAGAGACTGTGCGGTCATGCACGACTGTCTATGTAG
Source organism: Ridgeia piscesae (assembly GCA_025642075.2). NCBI lineage: Eukaryota > Metazoa > Annelida > Polychaeta > Sabellida > Siboglinidae > Ridgeia > Ridgeia piscesae. Next base: position 147,041 of record JAODUO010000087.1, on the reverse strand, counting down.
CTTTACATTGCTGGAGATGGACTGGACAGAGACTGTGCGGTCATGCATGACTGTCTATGTACCTTTAGGTTGCTGGAGATGGACTGGAGGGAGACTGTGCGGCCATGTGCGACTGTCTCCTGGGTGACGTACAAGTCGTATGGGAAGGCCATGCGCATTGCCACCGCAGCGAAGAACATCTCTATACAGATGATGAAATTCTGGTAACCGGCAGCAACCGTGCCCACCCCAATAATCTTGATGCCCTCGTCCGAGTAGTGTGAATTGATCACCTTGGTCTTCTCCAACACCGCAAGCAACACACCTGGAAGTGTTAACACACAGGGTAAATGTTAAGACCGAGGAGTGTGTTAGCAAAATAAAGTTGAAGGGAAGTGTCAACACATACAGATATTAAAAACACAGGGTCGTGTTAAAAGATGCTGTAGTCATCACATGCAGCCATATCCTGGATGTTTCAAATAACAAACAATTTCACAAGAACTTAAAGAACCAGAAGGAGGTGACTTATCCTGCCACAAGGAGGTGACTTATCTTGCTAGAAGGAAGTGACTTACCTTGCAAGAAGGAAGTGACTTACACTGCCAGAAGGATGTGACATACCCTGCCAGACGGAGGCGACTTCCCCCACAGGAGGTGACTTACCCTACTAGAAGAAGGTGACTTACCCTGCCACAAGGAGGTGACTTACCTTGCTAGAAGGAATTGACTTACCCTGCCAGAAAAAGGTGACTTACCCAGCCAGAATGAGGTGACTTACCCTGCCAGAAGGGTATGACTTACCCTTCCAGAAGAAGGTGACTTACCCTACCAAAAGGAGGTGACTTACCCTGCCAGAAGGATGTGACTTATTCTGCCAGAAGGATGTGACTTACCCTGCCAGAAGGATGGGACTTACCCTGCCAGAAGGATGGGACTTACCCTTCCAGAAGGAGGTGACTTACCCTACCAAAAGGAGGTGACTTACCCTGCCAGAAGGATGTGACTTACCCTGCCAGAAGGTGACTTATTCATTACAGAAAGAAGTGACTTACCTTGCCAGAAGAAGACGACATACCTTGACAGAATGAAGTGACTTACCCTGCCAGCAGGAAGTGACTTACCCTGCCAGAAGGAAGTGACTTACCCTGCCAGAAAGAGGTGACTTACCCTGCCAGAAGGAAGTGACTTACCCAACCAGAAAGAGGTGACTTACCCTGCCAGAAAGAGGTGACTTACCCTGCCAGAAAGAGGTCACTTACCCTGCCAGAAAGAGGTCACTTACCCTGCCAGAAGGAGAGGAAGATGATGGACTTGACAGTGAGGAACTTGCCGACGGGGTCGTACGGACTGAGAAGCTCCTTGGTGGCGAAGTAGAAGAGAAAGAGGGCGTAGAGGGCGAGGGTGATGGACAAGTTGTTGAGGATCATGATGTACAGGTAGCCACTCGTCACCCTGTAACATATCGGTTGCCATGGCAATGACCAACACAGCTCAGCCATCAATCTACACACATGTCGTGTGTACCCCTGTAATCACTCACTACATAATGTAAGTGAACAAATGACTCGGGAAACTATTTATTTTTTATTTTGAGAATTAAAAGCCTCACATTGTGATGTTTAAAAGAGTATTTTGGATTAATTTATTTCTCAGAATTGTACATATTTTAATTGGTGATTTCAGCTATATCTATGAATTCACTGCCTCTTCCAATGTCTTATAAACGTTACACATGCTTACTCAGATATAAAACATTACTACAGAGACATTTGCCTCAATTCTTCTAAATGGTTAAGCCATTCTATTACTAATGATATATATGTCCCTATTTGGCTATGCTCTCATAAAGATTTCTTAGTAACTAACATTTGATCGCTGAATCATGGTTTTCACTGTTTCTGTTTATTGCATCATCTTCTCATGTAGTTCTGTCAGAGCAAACGCCCATGAAGTCAGATGTTTCATGGTCATAATTTCTTGTTACTTACTACATTTAAGTCAGAATGTGTCTGACCTTTCAGTAAACTAGAGCTAGTGAGTGTGTGTGTATTAACTGTAAAGGTTAAGTATTTGTTGCATGGATATGTACATAATCAATCACTTTTAAATGTCGGTAGAGTGCGGTGGCTCAGGGGTAGAGCATCGAACTCTCGACTGAGAGGACCCGGGTTCGAATCCTGTGCTGCGGTTTTAAAACTTTGGGCAAGTTTTTTCACTCTACATTGCTCCAGTTCAATCAGCTGTATAAATGAGTACCTGGCTATAGACAAGTAGTGGATATGTGTACGAGCAGCGTTCACGCATTAATTGCAGCATATTGCTGGATGCTTCCAAGAAAAGTTGAGATGGTGTCTGATTTAACAGGTCTGCCAGGGAAGTAAATTGTAAAGCGATTTGAGCAACCCTGAGGATTGGATACTCCTCTATATAAGAACTTACCTTTAATAACACAACAAAACACAGTAACTTACAATGTTCATACTAACAACATTATGGTCTTGTTTTAAAGTAAAACCACCTGCACGTATAAAAAAACAATAAAAAAATCTTAATAATTGATAAATAATACGTTTTTTTCATAGACACAGTTGCATATTTACATAGCAATGTAATTATTTCACACAGAGGCTGCTTAGGACGAGGATTGAGCCGAGACAGGTGATTAGAATACAATAAGACAAGAAGGTGGTGAAACAGTACAGCCTCAGAAAATGAAGAAAGATCAGCTGAAATGCTGTGTGTAGAGGGATTCGAGAAATTAAGAGGAACTTAAGTGGAGAGACTGTGGAGATGGAGCAGCGGGGAAACAAGAGCAGAGCAGGAGCAAGAGCAGGAGCTATGTAACAGAACAAGAGCTACACTTCACCAGTGAGTAGAGGAACCAGGACAAATACATGTAGAGAAGTGATAAGGTAAAACAAAGTTGTGAATGACACAGGAAGGTCACAGGTGTGGAACTAAGAAACAGTAGATGTATTTCACTGCTGTAGCGTGTTGTACTCACGAGAAGTCTCCGTCACTGTACAGGTGGAAGGCCTGCAGCAGCAGTGTGATCACTGCCAGGGCTGGCTTCAGAATGCAGAATTGCAGCGTTGCCTGTAAACAGTACGTCCCTCTCTCAGTTCAACCGTGAAAGATCCATTCGTTTATATTTTCACATGTTAACTTTGGATCAGTGTGACTTATGTTATTTGTAAGTGCATCTCCTCCAGAGTCCATTTGCTTCTTTCCATTTTCAGCCATTTTCATGGGTGATTGGGTGATGCATTTTGAAAAACAGCCATATTCGTTTCTCAATGAACAAATTGGTCAAGAAATCCGTTGGTGGATAACAATGCATAGAAACTGGTACAACATAACGAAACACATCATCTCATTCAGTGTGTTAACACTGTAATTTTTTCTATAATTTCATCCAAAACCAGCCAGTTTACTGCCGTCAGCTGCAATCTACCTAAAATTTTATATCCCCGGGGCATCCCTGTTAAAGTGCACTCACACAGCTTATGTTACAAACATGGCGTCAGAGTTAACCACCCGCCAGAGTAAGGGATCCCAACCATTCCATCACACCACTCTATTATGCAGACAGGTTTCCAGAGCGCTTAAATTTCACTGAAACTGATGTGACATAATTGTTGTCATTTTCCCAGAGGATAGACCAGCCAATCCAGCTTCTGGTGTAGTATGGGGTACATATGCCTTGGGCATCAATGATCTATCCGTCTCTGGTGGTTTCTGATCCAAGAAGACAGGCAGGACCCAGCGGACTGTCTAATTGACAGGCAAGTTCGAAGGCAAGGAAACAGGGTGATTTGGTTCTCATTTCAGTCGTTTATTAATTCATATTGTGCAACACAAAGAAAACGGGGTGCATGGCTTATGAAGTACTCTTTGAAATAACTGTTGCTTTGCTCATTCAAATTACTGTAGAAATATACATACATATACATAATATATATATATATATATATATATATATATATATATATATATCATTATACATACTATAATTTGCAAACATATACAGCTGTATATAAATGTATACCCGGTATATATATATATATATATATAGACCAGTATACATATATTACATATACTATACATTGCAAACAGTGCGTCCAAAGCATGGGGTTGTTTTGGAACATTGTTTCAGACTTTGATGTGAACAGTGATTTTTAAACAAATACATTTATCAAAACAAAAAACATTCTAGAGTGTGAGTAAGACACAATTTAAAATACTAAAAAACTGAACTATGAAAAAAATCAAACTCGATCTGTTTCCAGACCATCCTTGCCTCAGGTGTGACTGCCCTTTGACCCCACGCACCTGTTTACAGAAGCGTAGGAACCCGATGGTGTACTGACGCCCCGCCAGACAACAGGTGCAGTAAGTGAAGCTCGACCTGCAGCAAAGAATGTCACGTCAAGTTGTAAACACACACAGACGCACGCAGACACAGAGAGACGTGACACAGCTGGCACGTAAACATGTAAACATCACACAACAATGGGTCATCTCAAAACATTGACGGATCACATATACAACACTGACACGTTGAGACTGATACACAGGAAACTTTAAATAACGTTGACCTGCAACTTTCACATCTGTCAGGTGGCACTTCTGCGACAACGACACAGAACTCTTGTGTGTGTACATTCAACAAACATCCCCTAAGGACAACTGTTGTTGTCATCACTTATATCCAACATCAATGTGTCGTGCAGAAACAAGGGTGCTGTGATTACAAGAGGAGCAGGTTCCTGGGGGGTTTGAGATGCACTGCCTTCGGGTTAACTGAGGTTGTTGCTAAGCAGCTGTGGTGGATTAAAGCATCTGTGGGCCCTAGGCACCCTCCACTTTCATGGGCCCTGGACAAATCCACCCTAATGTACTGAAGGTAACATTTCACTGCCTACACTTACACAGATGTACTGAATATAAACATAGTGTACAGTGACATATTCATGGAGGGTCATGACCATCGTTTTGGCTGTGGAAATATAAGTTTTAATATTGTATTGCCCAAGTTCATGGCAAACTGATCACTCTTACATGCTTGAACATTTTACCCCACCTTCTAAAACCCTAGACTTGATTGATGATGTGCATGTATATGAATACAGCCTCAAGTTGGTCATGGACAAATAATTATCACTTCTTTATAGAAAGTTATGCAATAACACCTCTATAATGTTAATGTGCATAAAGCTTACAATAGGATGGCACCCAGCCGTCACCAATAGGACCTACTGTTTAAACTGTCACTGATTACCAAGACATATGATGTAGAAAATAATCTGATCCAAGCTCTAGGAGACATTCACCTCTGAATCCATCTCAGAGATTCCCCAGACACATGTTTGGGCATGTTTTTTGTAATTGTGTATATAAAATGAAAAACTCATTAACCGAGATTCCAGACAAGACATAAAATGATAAAAGCAGAATGCCATGAGAGGCGTGGGGTGACCAAATTAAACATGGCACAGGATTTCTGCAATTGACAGCAGAGCAGCCTCATAAATCTTCAGCCTACACATCCACGTTGCTCTACACACGAATGTGCTGTGTGTGTAGTGTTTATATTTCAGCTGCGTTATTATTCCGTTGAAAACACAGAGGGCAATCAGCATTTTTTCATTCTACAAAAACTGTCGTTAAAATATCAATATAAACAAGAAACACTACACACATGCCACATGCCTCAGGGTTAGGTGAAGTGGCTAGACAAAGGAACATTTTACAGGCTCAATTCCCATGAGCGTGATTAAAATTGTAAAGCTTAGTAACTGAAATATGAACTGGATGAGACATTAGATGGACTATTGGGGGCTTTCTTTGTGAGTCTGACTGATTAGTTCATTCCGTTAATACCCAGCTCTGTATAGGGGAGTGGGACCATATCCACAATCAACCATCTAACAGATACAATAGGGGACCATCTCCACAATCAACCATCTACCAGATACAGTAGGGGACCACCTCCACAATCAACCATCTACCAGATACAGTAGGGGACCATCTCCACAATTAACCATCTAACAGATACAGTAGGGGACCATCTCCACAATCAACCATCTAAGATACAGTAGGGGACCATCTCCACAATCAACCATCTAACATATACAGTAGGGGACCACCTCCACAATCAACCATCTAACAGATACAGTAGGGGACCATCTCCACAATCAACCATTTAACAGATACAGTAGCGGACCACCTCCACAATCAACCATCTAACAGATACAGTAGGGGACCATCTCCACAATCAACCATCTAACATATACAATACAATGCAATACAATGGGAGACCATCTCCACAATCAACCTTCTAAGTAAGAGATACAGTAGGGGACCATTACCACAATCAGCCACTTAATAGTTACATTAAAGGACCATTTCTACAATAAACTAAGACATTTTGTTACATGTATTTTCAGTCAACTCTGTCTGTTCCTAGTTTTTACTACTAGAACTGCAATGTGCAAATTGAATATAAAACATTCAAACAGTAAATAGCAGCTATTAAAGAGGAGGGACGTGAGGCTAAAAGTTGTACTATGAAGTAAAAGCCTAAGAGTTCACTTTAAGTTTCTGGAAGTTCTCTTTGGTTCCCAATACCAAGACTAGCAAAGACAGTAATTCAAACTGCACACTTCCAGATATTTCCTGTATACTTCCAGGTACTTCCTGTATACTTCCAGATACTTCCTGTATACTTCCAGATACTTCCTGTATACTTCCAGATACTTCCTGTATACTTCCAGATACTTCCTGTATACTTCCAGAGACTTCCAGATACTTCCTGTATACTTCCAGATACTTCCTGTATACTTCCAGATACTTCCTGTATACTTCCAGATACTTCCTGTATACTTCCAGAAACTTCCCGTATACTTCCAGATACTTCCTGTATACTTCCAGATACTCACCGTATACTCCTGCCTCTGATCTCCGACATGATGGAGCTCTCTCCCCCCAGATACTCATAACACAGACTCAGGAAGTTGTAGATCACGAACGCTGAAACATCACAAAGGACAACTTTTTCTAAGACCACACAGGACACTATCACAGGTGATGTCGTACATACTACACTGTACGGGCAGAATGAAAAAGGTCAAACAAGTGATTATGCTCAGATCCCTGGAATCACTGTTTGTCTTTGAAACAGGGTCCTGGTGGTACATTATTCTCATGGGTGGTATAGTTGTGACCGACAAAATCTGTTAATAAAGGAAAAACGACTGAGTTGGCAAATTCCCACACCCTGCAATAGATACCTGCCAGTGGTGATGTAGTATAGTGTAATAAATAATTATCAGAATGTATTTAACTTATGTAGCATCCACATTTACATTAGATAAAATAATATCAGGTGCTTTACCTGAAATTGCATAAATTAAATAAGGCTATAAAACAGGTTATTTTGTAAATAGATAGTTTAAAAGTGCTGATTTAAACATAATAAATAAATAAACACATACATAAATCAAACATTTCAAACAAATTATTAGTATATACCAGTGTCGTTAAAATGAGAGGACGACTCAATCAAGTCAGTCGTCACAACTACCCATACGAGTGACAGGGATGACTGAAATGAGTAACTGACTAGGTGACTAAGTGACTCACCCTCGTAGCAGTCTCTCACGGTGTTGAAGTAGATGTAGTAGTTGTTGTTGCTGAAGAACATGAGGCTGAGCCACGAGTCGAAGGCGTAGATGGGCACGATGAAGAGGATGCGCACGATCCATCGCTGCTCGTTTGGGCAGGTGTAGCTGCGCAGGTGCGCGTAGATCTACAACAAGGTACGCCGGCTCATGAGCACCCTCATCAAGGTAGGACACCCTCATCAAGGTAGGACACCCTCATCAAGGTAGGACACCCTCATCAAGGTAGGACACCCTCATCAAGGTAGGACACCCTCATCAAGGTAGGACACCCTCATCAAGGTAGGACAGCCTCATCAAGGTAGGACAGCCTCATCAAGGTAGGACACCCTCATCAAGGTAGGACACCCTCATCAAGGTAGGACAGCCTCATCAAGGTAGGACACCCTCATCAAGGTAGGACACCCTCATCAAGGTAGGACACCCTCATCAAGGTAGGACAGCCTCATCAAGGTAGGACACCCTCATCAAGGTAGGACACACCCGTCAAGGTAGGACACCCTCGTCAAGGTAGGACAGCCTCATCAAGGTAGGACCCCCTCATCAAGGTAGGACATCCTCATCAAGGTAGGACACCCTCATCAAGGTAGGACACCCTCATCAAGGTAGGACACCTCATCAAGGTAGGACACCCTCATCAAGGTAGGACACCCTCATCAAGGTAGGACACCCTCATCAAGGTAGGACACCCTCATCAAGGTAGGACACCCTCATCAAGGTAGGACACCCTCATCAAGGTAGGACACCCTCATCAAGGTAGGACACCCTCATCAAGGTAGGACACCTTCATCAAGGTAGGACAAGAAACTTGTGTCTGTCTAGGTAATTTGTGTTATCACAACTTAAAAGGGGCAAGTCAATGGTTTGGTGTTAGCACCTGAAAGAGTTAATACAAACTAACCACTTGCATCACTACTACATCATCTGGTCTATCCTTCAGCACAGACCTTTGGGGTTGAAATATACATCCAACTATTTAAAAGATGAAGCATAAAACCCACCACACCATTTTTACTAGTTTGCAGAGTCACAGTCGCCCGACGGAGTTCTCAAAGAATAGATTTACCGAGAATGGAGAAACTATGTCGTAACCCACAGAATGTTGGTAATAGAGTGTTAAAAAATATTTGTTTCTGGTCAACTTTTGACGGTAAAATTATGATTCTAGTTGGAAGTTGTTACTTTTTATTAACACTGCCAGGCCCATATCACCAAAGCGTGGACTTTAGTTTCCCTTTCATGAAAGCTACTGGTGGTAGATGAAACAAAGAAGACAGATCGGTGCTGGAAAGAAGTCATAATTTGCTAAAGAAGTCCTTCAACCATTAATCACCAGATGGCAGCACTTGGTGCCAAATGTCTGCCCTCCTCTGGTGGGCAGTTCCATTTTATATCGAAACGGGGTATTATTGATTATGTTGGTTTGAAAATATACGCCGAGTAATGTTGGCACTTCCTATTGAAACAAGAAAGATTGTCTTGTGCATTTTTTGGTAAGAAGTCAACAATAAATAAAAATATTCTGAAGTTTTTTCTTCTTCAAATTCTTTTTAAAATGGGTTAAGAATGACCCTCTCTAGAGAACAGAGATACGTGGGCACCCAGAGCCTACATATACTACAGGATAAGGCCTCCCTTAATCCACCCTATAGCATTATATTACTTTGTCCACCATGATTTCAAGTGGACACACATGAATGTGACATTAGAGAAACCTTACATTCACTAGTAGAAAGCACCATGTGTATAATGTGTTAGCACAAGTATGTAGGCCTGCAGGCTGCACTAGTTGAGCTAACTGTGGCAGTAACATAACATAACCACACTGTGATGTATGAGGGGTGGTGGGAATCAATACTTCTCAAATAGCCTCGGTGGTCTCGGAGGTGGACCCAGCAAGCAGGTAGATGGCAACATTTGCCATTAGATGTTGACCCTGACACAAAACCTGTTTGGGAGGAAGAAAAGGTCATCTAAAATGACTACGCAGGCTTGTCTATATAACCCGTATCGCAAGAAGGATATTGATATGAGAATAGAAAGAGTACAAAGGAGAGCAACCAAAATGATACCAAAACTCAGGAATATTAGTTATGAAATGCGTCTAAAAGAATGTGGTTTAACAACACTAGAAACCAGAAAATTGAGAGGAGATCAGATTGAGGTGTTTAAATGGATATGAAAATATTGACAGAAATATTTTTTTCACAGTCAAGGAAGAGAGAAGGACTAGAGGACATGGAGTTGCATTAGCAAAGAAGCAGTGTAGACTAGATATTAGAAAATTTTCATTTTCACAAAGAACAGTAAATGAATGGAACAGAATATCAGCTGATTGTGTAGGTGCTAGTAGTGTTAATATATTTAAAAATAAAATCGACATATACCTAAGAAGGGCGGGGTATACTTAGATAGATAGGTTGGACTCTCGATAAGCCAAATGGCTTTTAGTCCACCTGCCATCTAGAGTTGAATCTCTAGGTGGCAATCTTGTTAAATCTTGTTAAAACCAGGAAGCTGATTTAATAATTTATGAATTAAATAAAAGGTAATGCAAAGATCGGATTGGTGACGAGAAGCCGACGGCAGAGAAGAAGCCAGGGGCATGACAAACAATGAACTCAGAAATGCAGTTGTACTTCTGTGTTAAATTTCCTTTAAATTGTTTCTAGTTACACCTGTACAAGACAAGCACTACTTAAAATAAGTGACAGTTAATTACAGCGTTATTGTTAGCTGTAGCGCCCATTTCCCCCCTGGCGGCAGAAATGTGGGGTCCACAACTGACCATGTTATATCCAATTCGAGTTATAACGAGGGTGCGTTTTATATATATATATATATATATATATATATATATATATATATATATATATATATATGCAGATTCACTGAGGTCAGAAGCAGGGTTTGTAATATGGATTGATTGACAAATAAAAGGTAATGTTTTACAATTTATTTGTGCAATATTTTGTGTAGTTTCTTTGTTGTAAATTACACAATGACCTTTCTAATAATAGCTTTATCTACAATCTGCACCTTTAGGCAGTTATCATTTGTCTATTTTGACAAGCAGGAAACTGATATCCTTGGTTGACTAGTGCAATAACATGTCATCTATGTACAGTGTACAGTGTACATGTAAATAAAGTAGACAGACAGGCAGCCAGTTGCAGGCTTGTTTACAAACGGCCAATACTCCTACACTTCCGCAGATTTGTTGCCATGGAAATAAGCTCTGCTGTGAGTCAAATTCTGGAATTAAGTTAAGAACTGCCATTTCAGACTCGGGGGACTGATGAACAGTCATTAATGTCAACTGTTGATGTGTCACTAAACAAGTGACATTCTTGTTTAAAGACTGGCTGCAGACTTGACAAAAGGCAATCTCAAAATGGCAGTCGGTCTATATATATATATATATATATATATATATATATATATATATATATACATAAATATACACATATATATATATATATGATATTTAGTCGAACAACATCATATATATTATATATGTGTGTATATATATATATATATATATATATATATATATATATATATATATATATAGGTAGGTAGGTAGGTAGGTAGGTAGGTAGGTAGGTAGATAGATAGGTAGATAGATATCCTTCAAGTCCGAATTGGCATTGCACTACCTAGGGTAGTAAATTAAGGATATCAGTTTCCATTATCTATATAATATCATCTAAATGACTTTTTCAGCAGACCAAAGGTGGTCTGCTTAAAATGTTGACCTCTTATCGCATGGATGAAACATTTTAGCCCAATATTCTAGTATAATTTTATATATATCATATGTACAGGGCCCCAACATTTTCAAATTATCTACTTGTCCGGCGGAGGTTTAGGTTTGTGTTTGTTTACATTTATTGAAGGAATTTATTATTATTACGTGAAATGTACAATTATGGACAATTAAGTAATGATTACAAATCCTGTCTGCAAACAGCTAAGTAGTAGCAATTTTATTTGTTTAATTTCGAGCCCTGATCATATTTATATATATATATATATATATATATATATATATATATATGTAATTGCCTGCACCAGCAAAATATTTTTGGTGATTTTGTGAGCATAATTTTCCTAGATTGCCTACAGATCCTAGGTTGCACAAAGGGGCAATCCCAGTGCTGCAAGGTACCAGTAGTTTGAAATACACTGAAATGTGGATAACTATCAATACAAATACTGCAGTCATTCATGCTGTGTAGCTGTGATCATGCAGTCTTACAGAGAATCAAATACAAAACAGTCAGATAGCACTAAAAGACAGTACTCTTGGGAACTGAACAGAAAAAAAAGGAACATACACTGTACAAGGAAATGAGGCATTAAACAACACATCTGCTGTCCCAGAGACTGAGTAAAGAATCATATTTGCAAAACTAATGTCCTATATTTTACAGGAATATTTTGGGACAGTCCCAATGTGCCCATAAATGCAGGCTGACTGTATCAGGAAGATAACAGGGAAGCAGGGTATGGCTGCACCCAGTGCATGTGTAAATATCATCAATGTCAGACAATTAGCTAACACACAGTCGCACTACAATCAGTTGTGTTTAACCAGCGATGCAAACTGTCAATATTAGAGGTTGTGTCACTTGCTCTGAATGTCAACACACGTTGCCTGTGTTTACAAACACCTCCGTTCCACCTGACCTGTGTCAGCTGACTATCATGTGCATTGTGCATGTGAACATTTCCGGGATTAATGTACACTGTACGACCATTTGACAGAAAAGAAATGCATTTACTTTTAGAAACTAGTAATGTATGTATTTTAGACAGATGTAATCTGATTGTTTAGAATGTGTCATGTATTTTCTGTAAATGTTCCAAGGATCCTTGATCAGTTGGCCTATCCATAATTTATATAATAACAGAGGTTAGCAATTAGCAATATCATGAGTATTTTTCATTAAATATTTATAATCTCAAATGCTATGGAGTGCTGTTATGGTTAGTCTTTTTATTCTACTGGTGATTGTTTAATTCATGTTTCTATTAAATTACTGTATATATAAATATATAATATTATATATATATATATATAATACATATATTATATGTATGTGTACATATGTATGTAATACATATATTATATAACATATACACTAAAACCTGTCTTTTGCAAACTCTCTCATACGCGACCACTCATCTTGAATGACCTCTTTCATAGGCGTGGATGATTTCTGATAAAAATGTACCCACAATGACTGACCACCTGTTCACACAACCATTGTTTTCACCTGTTTGGCGTGACCGGAAATCATGTTAAACTGCGACATGTCATTGGTCAAGCATTCCTTACGTTGTTCTTTCAGCGTTAAATAATACATATCAGTATTTAACATTACTAAAACGACAACAATGGTATAAGTCTTCAAACAGATCGTAATTTATTTGATAAACTATCATCCGTGATGTAGCACAAATACGCACCGAAAATGTAATGTCAACACATGTGACAATGCTAGATGGTGGGTTTGACTCAAGTGCCATCCTGCGAGACAAAAGACCCTTCACTAAGCCACCACAAGTGACGCCCTCACACACACCACAATGAAGACACATTAACCTGAGAGCATGAAGCTGCTGGTAATTTGTGAATATACAGGTTGTTAGTGGGCCTCTCCAGAGGAGAATTCCAAGTAAATTGCTATAAGCAGATCACATTACTCGCTGTCAACACATATACTGCAACAGGAGATAAACTGATGTGACAATGTCAATTTATGACACTCTTCTCTGAAGTGCTCACGACCATAAAACCGAAAAAGACAAATCCGGCAAATGGATTAAGGGATGGAACGGGGAAAAGCCTTATCGCAAACCCACAGGGAGGGAGAGGTGAAAGATGGATTCGGGATACAGACACGACAACAAAGAGATGGTCAGACCATTAAAACATTATTGGATATCCAGCTATTTGATCACAAACTGTCACCACTGATGCAATGGACCAGGAGATTAATAGAAATAAAAAGAAATAAGAAATAAAAGATTTTAAAATAATTAAAAATTATGAAGGTATTGATAATTATCATCTTCAAACTGTCCTGATCAACCAACATGCCCCCATCCCTAAAACACAGTGCTGATCAACCCACTGTTTCAATGGTAAATCCTCTGGAACCCAAATGCCTCCCCTTCAAAACCCATACTTTCCCCCTCTCCAACATGTCACAAATCAACCAACACTGCCTCTATGCAGTCCAACACTGGCTTCACATAAATGGACAAACGCTGGGCTCTCAATAACAGAATTGTTCCTTCTGCAGCTGCCTCCCCTTCAACCAACACTGCCTCCTCTCAACCAACACTGCCTCCTCTCAACCAACACTGCCTCCTCTCAACCAACACTGCCTCCCCTCAACCAACACTGCCTCCTCTCAACCAACACTGCCTCCTCTCAACCAACACTGCCTCCTCTCAACCAACACTGCCTCCTCTCAACCAACACTGCCTCCTCTCAACCAACACTGCCTCCCTCAACCAACACTGCCTCCTCTCAACCAACACTGCCTCCTCTCAACCAACACTGCCTCCCTCAACCAACACTGCCTCCTCTCAACCAACACTGCCTCCTCTCAACCAACACTGCCTCCCCTCAACCAACACTGCCTCCTCTCAACCAACACTGCCTCCTCTCAACCAACACTGCCTCCCTCAACACGCCTCCTCTCAACCAACACTGCCTCCTCTCAACCAACACTGCCTCCCTCAACCAACACTGCCTCCTCTCAACCAACACTGCCTCCTCTCAACCAACACTGCCTCCTCTCAACCAACACTGCCTCCCCTCAACCAACACTGCCTCCTCTCAACCAACACTGCCTCCTCTCAACCAACACTGCCTCCCCTCCCAAACCCAAAACTGCCTCCTCTCAACCAACACTGCCTCCTCTCAACCAACACTGCCTCCTCTCAACCAACACTGCCTCCTCTCAACCAACACTGCCTCCTCTCAACCAACACTGCCTCCTCTCAACCAACACTGCCTCCTCTCAACCAACACTGCCTCCCCTCCAACCAACACTCCCTCCTCTCCAACCAAAGCTGCCTCCTCTCCAACCAACACTGCCTCCTCTCCAACCAACACTGCCTCCCCTCCAACCAACACTGCCTCCTCTCAACCAACACTGCCTCCTCAACCAACACTGCCTCCTCTCAACCAACACTGCCTCCTCTCAACCAACACTGCCTCCTCTCAACCAACACTGCCTCCTCTCAACCAACACTGCCTCCTCTCAACCAACACTGCCTCCCCTCCAACCAACACTGCCTCCTCTCAACCAACACTGCCTCCTCTCAACCAACACTGCCTCCTCTCAACCAACACTGCCTCCTCTCAACCAACACTGCCTCCTCTCAACCAACACTGCCTCCTCTCAACCAACACTGCCTCCTCTCAACCAACACTGCCTCCCCTCCAACCAACACTGCCTCCTCTCAACCAACACTGCCTCCTCTCAACCAACACTGCCTCCTCTCAACCAACACTGCCTCCCCTCCAACCAACACTGCCTCCTCTCAACCAACACTGCCCCCCCCCGCCTCTCAACCAACACTGCCTCCTCTCAACCAACACTGCCTCCCCTCCAACCAACACTGCCTCCTCTCAACCAACACTGCCTCCTCTCAACCAACACTGCCTCCTCTCAACCAACACTGCCTCCTCTCAACCAACACTGCCTCCTCTCAACCAACACTGCCTCCCCTCAACCAACACTGCCTCCTCTCAACCAACACTGCCTCCTCTCAACCAACACTGCCTCCTCTCAACCAACACTGCCTCCTCTCAACCAACACTGCCTCCTCTCAACCAACACTGCCTCCTCTCAACCAACACTGCCTCCTCTCAACCAACACTGCCTCCTCTCAACCAACACTGCCTCCTCTCAACCAACACTGCCTCCCTCAACCAACACTGCCTCCTCTCAACCAACACTGCCTCCTCTCAACCAACACTGCCTCCCCTCCAACCAACACTGCCTCCTCTCAACCAACACTGCCTCCTCTCAACCAACACTGCCTCCTCTCAACCAACACTGCTCCTCTCAAACCCCTGCCTCCTCTCAACCAACACTGCCTCCCCTCCAACCAACACTGCCTCCTCTCAACCAACACTGCCTCCTCTCAACCAACACTGCCTCCTCTCAACCAACACTGCCTCCTCTCAACCAACACTGCCTCCTCTCCAACCAACACTGCCTCCTCTCCAACCAACACTGCCTCCTCTCAACCAACACTGCCTCCTCTCAACCAACACTGCCTCCTCTCAACCAACACTGCCTCCTCTCAACCAACACTGCCTCCCCTCCAACCAACACTGCCTCCTCTCAACCAACACTGCCTCTGCTCAACCAACACTGCTGATACTGCGCTATCATCGTAAACTTTTCCAACACAATATATAGTTTGTTGAATCTACCATACTTTTTGTCCCACTTGCTGTCTATCTTGGTTGTGGGCACTATAACAATAATCCAAAGCCAACCATCTTTTGATAACCACTGTTGCTTTAACTAATTGTAATACTCATTATAAGATTTTGTGTTTTGGGGAGAAATATTTCTTTGCAATGTAGTGTCAAGAGAAGTGACATTCAGAAGGAGACAATGCAGAGATCCCGGTCGACACGGCCGCAGCACAAAGTTATAAACACACACAGTGCATGACGACCAGGAAGTTGTAGCATGCTAAAAGGCCCCACAAAATCAGAAATGATCGCTTCAAAAGAACTGTGAAGGGCGGCCGTTCCTTGCATCTGTTGACTCAGTCCACTGTTATGTGTGCATGACATGGATGACTGTAGCCATGACACGTAATCAACCAGCAGACAGCTGCTCTGTGTGACACTCAATACACACCACAGCACACAGACAACCCATGCAGAGGTCTTCTGGGAGTTGTCTGGTCTCTGTGTGAAGATGTATCAAAGACAGCATTGCCTGACTTGTGGACAGTCAGCCACAGTTGCAGAAAGCACAAGGCCTGAGAGCCAATCAGTGTCTCTACCCTAGTCTGGGGTAAAGCCACCCTGTTGGTAACATTGGCAGAGTATAAATCAACCATGCATAGACACGGATTGAGGAGCTAAGAAGTGCTGCCACCTCTTGGAGCCTAGGTAATCGAGGATAAATTATGTAGATGTCTGAACCTGTAAGAGTTGGCCATGAAGCAACTTCTGGTAAACCCACTGACAGCCTCCAGCAGTGCTCAATACGGGGTGTTCTGTGGCCCATTTCAACGCACAAATAATGTATGAAGTATAACATGACGTATGGCTGAAACCTTTAGTAAAACCAAACCTTTAAAAGACAGCTCAGTGACATTTGTAGGAAACCTTTTCCATGACACTTACACTAAGAGTATAACCCACCAATATGATACAAGTGGCTATTAATGTAATTTTATTTACTGTAGTATTCTACTTTACTTTGCTGTAGCCAAGTTCAACCCATCTTGTGGCTGAGTTCATTCCGTGTTGTTTGAGTTCAATACCCATTGTGCAAGAACATTGAATTACAAAGTTAAAATAATTTAAACATCCTCACATCACCAGTCAACTATATCATATTTTCAAATTGAGAAGGTGGATTCAAACCCGATCATTCTACAAACAGTCACCGGGCAGTTAATACCAATTTGCGTTATTCATATTTGAGTGCCTTGGTATGGGTCGTATTAAGTTGATCCACCCGCACAAAGGCCAACATGATCGCAATACAAATGTCAACAGTTAATAACAGAAATCCACCTTGTAATGTTAACACCAACAGCCAGAGTGAGGCAACACCAATGCACTGAAGGCAACACCAATGCCCTGAAGGCAACACCAATGCACTGAAGGCAACACCAATGCACTGAAGGCAACACCAATGCACTGAAGGCAACACCAATGCACTGAAGGCAACACCAATGCACTGAAGGCAACACCAATGCACTGAAGGCAACAGCAATGCACTGAAGGCAACACCAATGCACTGAAGGCAACACCAATGCACTGAAGGCACCAGCAATGCACTGAAGGCAACACCAATGCACTGAAGGCAACACCAATGCACTGAAGGCAACACCAATGCACTGAAGGCACCAGCAATGCACTGAAGGCACCAACAATGCACTGAAGGCAACACCAATGCACTGAAGGCAACACCAATGCACTGAAGGCACCAGCAATGCACTGAAGGCACCACCAATGCACTGAAGGCAACACCAATGCACTGAAGGCAACACCAATGCACTGAAGGCAACACCAACGCACTGAAGGCAACACCAAGCACTGAAGGCAACACCAATGCACTGAAGGCAACAACAATGCACTGAAGGCAACACCACGCAGAGCACCCATGCACTGAAGGCAACACCAATGCACTGAAGGAAACAACAATGCACTGAAGGCAACACCAATGCACTGAAGGCAACACCAATGCACTGAAGGAAACAACAATGCACTGAAGGCAACACCAATGCACTGAAGGCAACACCAATGCACTGAAGGAAACAACAATGCACTGAAGGCAACACCAATGCACTGAAGGCAATGCCAATGCACTGAAGGCAACACCAATGCACCAAAGGCAACACCAATGCACTGAAGGCAACACCAATGCATTGAAGGCAACACCAACGCAATGAAGGCAACACCAATGCATTGAAGGCAACACCAATGCAGTGAAGGCAACACCAACGCAATGAAGGCAACACCAATGCACTGAAGGCAACACCAATGCATTGAAGGCAACACCAATGCAGTGAAGGCAACACCAACGCACTGAAGGCAATGCCAATGCACTGAAGGCAACACCAATGCACCAAAGGCAACACCAATGCACTGAAGGCAATACCAATGCATTGAAGGCAACACCAACGCAATGAAGGCAACACCAACGCACTGACACCGTGTTGAACTTGTCACTGATGGTGAGAACTAATCAATATCTGCAGGAAGTCGACCACTGCCATGTCATCAACACAGCACTGACCACCTCTCAGCCATGGTCAGGCCACACTGACCACAACTGGATGAACTGACCAGTGTGTGGTCAGAGTCAACCACAATGCTTATATAATAAATACACCTGTGTACACCTTCAGCCATGGCTGAAAGCATGCGTGCACACACACAAATGCATGCACAGATGTATACACATCCACACATAAATTTCTTATTCTAACAAGCCATCTCTGTGTTGCAATTGTGACTCAGTGAAGTGCTCTAATACCAACAAATGGTTATGAATCATCGAATGTAGAAATAGACGTTTCATGGTTCATGTTATTTAGTTAATTTAACACTCAAGAAACTTGTTTTCGTTTTCCATATATTTTGTTGCATTTCACAGCCTTCTTCATGAGGCTGATTTTCACAGTCATGTCACATGACCTACATCATGTGACATCTATTGTATCTGCAACCCCTATCAGCGATAAGCGAACATAAGTTGAACACAGGACACAAGTGTTCAATGGGAATGTAGAAATCGTTGACATCGCCATTAACAATAACATACAGAGGGGGAATCAGTGTTACATGAAATAAGTCATGTGACATGACCATAAAATAAGTCCGCTGAAGAAGGCCATGAGAATCAACCGAAATATATGGGAAACAAAAACATGTTTCTAGAGAGGCATATTTACTAATAAATTATTAAGAATCAGTTGATCAACTGAAGTCATAACCAAAATTATGTATTTTGGAAAGGCTGAATTCGTACTTTGGGGAGAAATACAATTTTCAGTTAACTTTCTGCTGGTAACTCCCATGTCAGTTTGGGAGGGTGATCCTGGATTGCTTTAAAAACAAGCGAATATTATTAGCGTTGGACAACTCACCACATAACAATGACAGCAACGTGACAAAACTGGACTGCAGTGGACACTGGACACACACTGGCCAAAATGGTCAAAGATGTTGGTTCTCGCGACGTAGCCAGACATAACCACTAATTGACCGACTAAACAGTCTGCCTGCCCAGGACAGGTGACGTGACTTTGGTATAAAAAACTTGACATGACTGTCACTTAAGTCTCTTCGTCTCATCTCGGGCCTAGAATTGGGCAGTTGGTGGCAGCCACACGTCAATCAACTACAAACAATTTCATGGAAAGCCTCATTATGGGGCAAGGTGCACCTGTAATTGTTTATGGAACCAAATGTAATTATATATAATGTCACACGATGGTTAACATGTTTCTGAGACTCTTGTAGTGCTGGTACAACCGTAGTTACTCATTTATAACTATCTCTGTTCATCATTAAAGAAGGACAAAATCTAAAAAAACATAACACTCAACAGCTGAGGATAAAATAGATCTTCAGCAAAACAGTCAACTACATTAAAAAACTAAACATGTTTCCATACCGATTTGATGAACTTTTAAAAATGGGTTTCTAATTTGGTGTTTGACAGTTAATTAATTATGTGTGAATTTAGACATATTCAGAACACAAACAGCAACAGACAAACAGCTGATGTAAAGATGTTAGATTTTTTTTTAACTATTCATTAAGTTTTTTTTTTTTTATTTGATTCAATTATCCATATGACAGTGGGCTGTCGCAGAGCCCCCAACCAAGGAATCTCCATATTTCACAAGTATATACAGCTGTAAATGACAAAACTTATTTTTAGATACAGTTTGCATGGGCATCCAATCATATATGACATAACATGGATCCTCTAATTAGAAGCAGAGTGGTTTTATAATTAGTACAGTTATATATATATATATATATATATATATATATATATATATATATATATATATATATATATATATATATATAATATGTAATATATATATATATGTATGTATGTATTATATTAATATTATATATATATATATATATTATATATATATATATATATATATATATATATATACTTTATATATATTTAACACAGCTATGTAAGCGTAGCACAGCCATTTTGTCTGCTATCAGCTATTCAAACACAATGCCCAAGATCTATTCTATGACAGTGCCTGGAATGTAAATTCATCTGATGTACACAAACATGTAAACACAGTGCATCAGGGGACAGACCACTATTTTTTCTGGAATGTGTTCACTCCTGGGTTCGTGGTAAATGAATGATGTGTCAACGAATTTGATACGGCGACCTTTTGTGCATTATTGTAATTGTTGCTCCCTGAAAAAAATTGAACTGAGTTATGGTAAGATCAGAAATGTCTCGCTTTCATAAATGAAATTGTTTTCTCACCTGGTTTGATTTAAATATGTGTTTACTAAATAACATCTTTTATATTAGTTTGTCAAACCTTTTCAAAGATGCACTTGACATATTTGAGGTGGCTGATAAAATACTAACATAAAAATGAAATATTATTGTCACCAAATAAAAATAAATAGTGATCTATGTCCAATATGTGATATGATGAAGTCATGCATGAGTGACTTGGTGCCAAATACTAGTAAATAATTCATCAGATGACTTAACATCATTTATTATCTCTGTACTCTGGCCTTCGTATTTTTTTGTTTACTTGTACCTTTGTATACAATAGTAAATTATAATAATTTAATGATGCAATTTTTATCAGTCGCATTAATTTATTTATTTCCCTCCCTGTGAATTTTCTGAATTTTGTCGAGGTATGTTTGGTTTCCATAGAGAGTAACTCACCAAATTAGTAAACAATGCGTTAAAATAAAGTAATGAATATGGCTATGAGGACAACCACTATGTTATCGGCAAAGTTTGATAGTTAGCCTTCCCCAAAGGATTGATAGCATCAAATCATTGATATACATTAAGAATATTATCATCCCTAATCCCTGTACTGCCCCACTCAAAACAGACGTCCAGTTACCCCCCCCCCTATATCTACTCTGACTCTCCGTGAACTGCAGCACATTTCACAAGTAAGAAGACTACTGGTAATGCTAATGAAGCATTGCTGAACGTTGGTCTGTCGTATCGCAGCAGACAGGAAATTGCCTGTCATATGGCGTGCGTCTTGGTGCAATATGCATGCAGAATATCAATATCTCATAATGAGACTCTGCTGTGGATGAAATATTCACTGCCTTGAGTACATTCACTGCGTTCCAAGGATATCTACTGCGTGGCTGGCTACCTGGTGTCTTCCATCTGGGGGACACAATCACCTTTTGGTTCAGACAGTAGAACACACGTAGCCAGAGAAACATTGGTTGAAATGGACACAGCTATGTTCAGTCTGTTGTAACAAACAGGTCGTCACATTCCGTTGGACCGACTAACTGTTGCTGTGTCTGAACCGTGAATGAGCTCCTGGTGACTTACGAATCATCTGAACCCGTTCTAGTGCTGGGTCCATGCTCGATATATCGTGTTACTTGTGGAAGTTCAACAGCAACAAACTGTGATATCATTACTTCTATATATATATATATATATATATATATATATATATATATATATATATATATATATATACAGTATATAAAATTTACCTTGTTTAGCTTTAAACACGCACGCACGGCACGCAAGCTCTAGGCCACTGTATCATAATAATATATAATATATATACAGCTGTATTCCTGTGCTATATGTACATCCATCCTCTGACCCCTTCGATACTTGGTCGATACCAAAACTTTGATATAATAAAAATTATATATATCGAGTAATGTATTGCATGAAAATGCATTTTCACTATAAATCCTTAGTACTGGTACGTTTCCTTACTTGAATGATGACTTTTGTTTATCCCTACTCAGGATTTCA
The DNA here is from genome assembly GCA_025642075.2 of Ridgeia piscesae. Classification (NCBI taxonomy): domain Eukaryota; kingdom Metazoa; phylum Annelida; class Polychaeta; order Sabellida; family Siboglinidae; genus Ridgeia; species Ridgeia piscesae. Next base: position 124,600 of record JAODUO010000087.1, on the reverse strand, counting down.
GGATAGCGCCTAGTCCATCACATCCATTCACTGCATCTCTGAGCTCAGTTTCAAGAGAATATATGTACAATAAAAAATATAATTCCTTTATTGTTAGGATAGACCGTGGACATTTTCGTCAAGTGATCATTCATATTGGTCCACAGAGGGGCCAATTCGTCAAATACCTTGACAAAGGATAATTGCTTGAAGAAATTCATAATGTCACCAGGTTAAGTGGATGACATAAATAAGTAATGAGGGGCTATTTAGTTCCTGCCTTGATCACCATAAACATGAGGCTGGCAGATTACCATAGAGAACCATCACTTTCATTAACCTAGTTGTGATCCTATCTATCACTGTGTCCACTGTCATGACTTGACTGACCAATGCTATTAATAGGCAAGTACCCCCACTGCAGTCACGCAAACATTCTCCCTTCTTGCAAACATACTCCCTTCTTGCAAACATACTCCCTTCTTGCAAACATTCTCCCTTCTTGCAAACATTCTCCCTTCTTGCAAACATTCTCCCTTCTTGCAAACATACTCCTTTCTTGCAAACATTCTCCCTTCTTGCAAACATTCTCCCTTCTTGCAAACATTCTCCCTTCTTGCAAACATTCTCCCTTCTTGCAAACATTCTCCCTTCTTGCAAACATTCTCCCTTCTTGCAAACATTCTCCCTTCTTGCAAACATACTCCCTTCTTGCAAACATTCTCCCTTCTTGCAAACATTCTTCCTTCTTGCAAACATTCTCCCTTCTTGCAAACATTCTTCCTTCTTGCAAACATTCTCCCTTCTTGCAAACATTCTTCCTTCTTGCAAACATTCTCCCTTCTTGCAAACATTCTCCCTTCTTGCAAATATTCTCCCTTCTTGCAAACATTCTCCCTTCTTGCAAACATACTCCCTTCTTGCAAACATTCTCCCTTCTTGCAAATATTCTCCCTTCTTGCAAATATTCTTCCTTCTTGCAAACATTCTCCCTTCTTGCAAACATTCTCCCTTCTTGCAAACATTCTCCCTTCTTGCAAACATTCTCCCTTCTTGCAAACATTCTCCCTTCTTGCAAATATTCTCCCTTCTTGCAAACATTCTCCCTTCTTGCAAATATTCTCCCTTCTTGCAAACATTCTCCCTTCTTGCAAACATTCTCCCTTCTTGCAAACATTCTCCCTTCTTGCAAATATTCTCCCTTCTTGCAAACATTCTCCCTTCTTGCAAACATTCTCCCTTCTTGCAAATATTCTCCCTTCTTGCAAACATTCTTCCTTCTTGCAAATATACTCCCTTCTTGCAAACATTCTTCCTTCTTGCAAACATTCTCCCTTCTTGCAAACATTCTCCCTTCTTGCAAACATTCTCCCTTCTTGCAAACATTCTCCCTTCTTGCAAACATTCTTCCTTCTTGCAAACATTCTCCCTTCTTGCAAACATTCTCCCTTCTTGCAAACATTCTCCCTTCTTGCAAACATTCTCCCTTCTTGCAAACATTCTCCCTTCTTGCAAATATTCTCCCTTCTTGCAAACATTCTCCCTTCTTGCAAACATTCTCCCTTCTTGCAAACATTCTCCCTTCTTGCAAACATTCCAGCTGCATGGGGATAATATATCAATGAAATAGTTAGTAGACTGATGACTGACATGCCAACATTTCTATCATATCTTTTAATCGCTGTTCGTTAAAAAATGATCTGGATTATAGTTACCAGTTAAATCATCAGATTGACTTACATTTTACACCAATGTAACTGTTAGAACATTTCTCAAAATATATTGTGTTGGAGGCTATCACGTCAATCACTCGCCATGACAATAGGTAGATAGACTGCACAGTATGTTTATTCCTAAATCAACATTTCCTACTTTATTCTATTGCATAGTTTTGCCACACAAGTGTTCAAAGGTGCAAAATTGTGCATACATTTTTTACAGTTCCTTAGAAACAGTTTTATATTTAACCACCCTTAGTTAATTCAACCCCTTAATTAATTTAAAGCATCTACATCTTCTATCAATCACTTTCCTCATGTGAAAGCAACAGTGCCTTGATGGATCAATACCAACGACCATTTCATTTGCTTGTAAACACAGATTTATGGAGAATACTGCAGACTTTTATGCGCATCGTAATGCCTCGTAAAAGACATAAAGTTGAGATTGTGGCCTTGCTGCCAGTCGCTGCCTTCCTCTACAATCCCTGCTACTAGGGCAGATTACTCCAGGTTATAACTGAACTTCTGCAGAGCAGAACAGGTGACTTTAAATATCAACGTGACATTTTGTTTGATAATATATATATATATATATATATATATATATATATATATATATATAAACACTACTGTGACATTACAAACCTGGTGTCATGTGATCTTGATCTTTCTCCCTCTAACATACGATACTTCGAATTGGCATGATAACCTGGTAATGCAGAACACTGTCTTATTGTTCTTCTGTCATCAACGCCACACATGTCATTGGATTAGAAAGTAAACAACATTTGCGACAAAATACATTAATAAAGTCTGATATTACACAAAACTACCAACGATGAAAAAAAAATTGGGTTGCCATCGAGGATTAGTAGCATTCACAGAAACTTCTGTGTCACGTTATTGATGCCTTCGAGTGTAGTTTGAAGGGAAATAAATGACCTGAGATGAGCTTGGGAGGAAGTGGGAGGAAGCGCAGCCTAATGGGAAGAAGGTGATGTGTAGGCAGGTCACTAGATAAGAATCGAGATGGACAGACTCCTGTAGGCAGCTGAGGTGAGGAACGACAGTGTAGTGGTTAACTGTGGCATGCCAGTGCTCCAAGTTCACAACTGTGGCATACCAGCGCTCCAAGTTCACAACTGTGGCATGCCAGTGCTCCACGTTCACAACTGTGGCATGCCAGCGCTCCAAGTTCACAACTGTGGCATGCCAGCGCTCCAAGCTCACAACTGTGGCATACCAGCGCTCCAAGTTCACAACTGTGGCATGCCAGTGCTCCAAGTTCACAACTGTGGCATGCCAGCGCTCCAAGCTCACAACTGTGGCATACCAGCGCTCCAAGTTCACAACTGTGGCATGCCAGTGCTCCAAGTTCACAACTGTGACATGCCAGTGCTCCAAGTTCACAACTGTGGCATGCCAGCGCTCCAAGTTCACAACTGTGGCATGCCAGTGCTCCAAGTTCACAACTGTGGCATGCCAGTGCTCCAAGTTCACAACTGTGGCATGCCAGTGCTCCAAGTTCACAACTGTGGCATGCCAGGCTCCAAGTCACAACTGTGGCATGCCAGTGCTCCAAGTTCACAACTGTGGCATGCCAGTGCTCCAAGTTCACAACTGTGGCATGTCCAGCTGCCTCCAAGTTCACAACTGTGGCATGCCAGCGCTCCAAGTTCACAACTGTGGCATGCCAGTGCTCCAAGTTCACAACTGTGGCATGCCAGCGCTCCAAGTTCACAACTGTGGCATGCCAGCGCTCCAAGTCACAACTGCACAGGTTAAAATGTGGCATGCCAGTGCTCCAAGTTCACAACTGTGGCATGCCAGTGCTCCAAGTTCACAACTGTGGCATGCCAGCGCTCCAAGTTCACAACTGTGGCATGCCAGCGCTCCAAGCTCACAACTGTGGCATACCAGTGCTCCAAGTTCACAACTGTGGCATGCCAGCGCTCCAAGTTCACAACTGTGGCATACCAGCGCTTCAAGTTCACAACTGTGGCATGCCAGCGCTCCAAGCTCACAACTGTGGCATACCAGTGCTCCAAGTTCACAACTGTGGCATACCAGTGCTCCAAGTTCACAACTGTGGCATGCCAGCGCTCCAAGTTCACAACTGTGGCATACCAGCGCTTCAAGTTCACAACTGTGGCATGCCAGCGCTCCAAGCTCACAACTGTGGCATACCAGTGCTCCAAGTTCACAACTGTGGCATACCAGTGCTCCAAGTTCACAACTGTGGCATGCCAGCGCTCCAAGTTCACAACTGTGGCATGCCAGCGCTCCAAGTTCACAACTGTGGCATGCCAGTGCTCCAAGTTCACAACTGTGGCATGCCAGTGCTCCAAGTTCACAACTGTGGCATGCCAGTGCTCCAAGTTCACAACTGTGGCATGCCAGCGCTCCAAGTTCACAACTGTGGCATGCCAGTGCTCCAAGTTCACAACTGTGGCATGCCAGTGCTCCAAGTTCACAACTGTGGCATGCCAGTGCTCCAAGTTCACAACTGTGGCATGCCAGTGCTCCACGTTCACAACTGTGGCATGCCAGCGCTCCAAGTTCACAACTGTGGCATGCCAGTGCTCCAAGTTCACAACTGTGGCATGCCAGTGCTCCAAGTTCACAACTGTGGCATGCCAGTGCTCCAAGTTCACAACTGTGACATGCCAGTGCTCCAAGTTCACAACTGTGGCATGCCAGCGCTCCAAGTTCACAACTGTGGCATGCCAGCGCTCCAAGTTCACAACTGTGGCATGCCAGCGCTCCAAGTTCACAACTGTGGCATGCCAGCGCTCCAAGTTCACAACTGTGACATGCCAGCGCTTCAAGTTCACAACTGTGACATGCCAGCGCTCCAAGTTCACAACTGTGGCATGCCAGCGCTCCAAGTTCACAACTGT
>JAODUO010000087.1:0-115000 GCA_025642075.2 Ridgeia piscesae | reverse complement strand
TGGTAAGCGCAGGCCCACCTGGGGTCACGGTATCCATGGCGACAGAGGTTGATGTCAGATTGCTTTCCATCTGTGGAAAAAAGAAACGATCTGAGAAGATCTTAGATTGAGATTAATGAAATTGAATTAAATGGCTGAAGCAGAACCTGCTAAATCGTAATTGCATCAAAACAACCACATAACTGGTAGTTTATGGTTCTCTTCCATCCTAACTGAACACACCGGTTGATTGTGCTAATGCGTCCTCACGAGCCAGGGCTCCTTGTGCTACAGAACTCCTGGCTAAGTTTCCACAAACTGTGGAAGTGAGTGGAGTTGAACTATACAATTATAGCAGCTGACTTCGCCAACTGCTACTGCATCAGCCGTGGAAACAGCACAACTGTAAGAAAATATTTGTTATGTAAAACTACATTGACATAGCACATCATTGTAATGAGTATATTTATATTCCATCTGAGGTATACTTGGGGAAATTGCCCTCATTAGTAACTTTTTAAATATACTACATAAAAATGAGGTCATATATTTTAGCATGAAGACCAACAGGTGATTAACCTTAAATACAAATTGCGTTGAGTCGCTGACTATTCTGTGACATGATCTGACATTTATTTACAATGTGTAATGGCAGATTTTGTATACTGAAGCTTGTTTTCTGCACAGTAAAACATAATAACGCATCCCGCTGGTGTCACAACTATCACAGAATCCACATTACTGTCAACACACATTGTCAATTTCACGATAAGGACACTACAGTTTAATAACACCCCAATGTAGGTCGATGGAAATGTTACACATATGTAAAATCGATCTGCTGCTACATACAGCTTGAATCAAATAAATATGTTTAACACTGAGGCCCAAAATTTAAATACAATGATTTATTTAGGCTCAAATGTTAACTTTATACTGTGGACGAAACGGACAATAAATTGTTGTTGGTTGTCCTCTGGCTACTACACCTGTCAATACATTGTTATTGGTTGTCCTCTGGCTCTACACCTGTCAATAAATTGTTGTTGGTTGTCCTCTGGCTACTACACCTGTCAATAAATTGTTGTTGGTTTTCCTCTGGCTACTACACCTGTCAATAAATTGTTGTTGGTTGTCCTCTGGCTACTACACCTGTCAATACATTGTTGTTGGTTGTCCTCTGGCTACTACACCTGTCAATAAATTGTTGTTGGTTGTCCTCTGACTACTACACCTGTCAATAAATTGTTGTTGGTTTTCCTCTGACTACTACAACTGTCAATACATTGTTGTTGGTTGTTCTCTGGCTACTACACCTGTCAATAAATTGTTGTTGGTTTTCCTCTGACTACTACAACTGTCAATACATTGTTGTTGGTTGTCCTCTGGCTACTACACCTGTCAATAAATTGTTGTTGGTTTTCCTCTGGCTACTACAACTGTCAATAAATTGTTGTTGGTTGTTCTCTGGCTACTACACCTGTCAATAAATTGTTGTTGGTTGTCCTCTGGCTACTACACCTGTCAATAAATTGTTGTTGGTTGTCCTCTGGCTACTACACCTGTCAATAAATTGTTGTTGGTTTTCCTCTGACTACTACACCTGCCAATAAATTGTTGTTGGTTTTCCTCTGGCTACTACACCTGTCAATAAATTGTTGTTGGTTGTCCTCTGGCTACTACACCTGTCAATACATTGTTGTTGGTTGTCCTCTGGCTACTACACCTGTCAATAAATTGTTGTTGGTTGTCCTCTGACTACTACACCTGTCAATAAATTGTTGTTGGTTGTCCTCTGGCTACTACACCTGCCAATAAATTGTTGTTGGTTTTCCTCTGACTACTACAACTGTCAATACATTGTTGTTGGTTGTTCTCTGGCTACTACACCTGTCAATAAATTGTTGTTGGTTGTCCTCTGGCTACTACACCTGTCAATACATTGTTGTTGGTTGTCCTCTGGCTACTACACCTGTCAATAAATTGTTGTTGGTTGTCCTCTGGCTACTACACCTGTCAATAAATTGTTGTTGGTTGTCCTCTGGCTACTACACCTGTCAATAAATTGTTGTTGGTTGTCCTCTGGCTACTACACCTGTCAATAAATTGTTGTTGGTTGTCCTCTGGCTACTACACCTGTCAATAAATTGTTGTTGGTTGTCCTCTGGCGACTACACCTGTCAATAAATTGTTGTTGGTTGTCCTCTGGCTACTACACCTGTCAATAAATTGTTGTTGGTTGTCCTCTGGCTACTACACCTGTCAATAACTTGTTGTTGGTTGTCCTCTGGCTACTACACCTGTCAATAAATTGTTGTTGGTTGTCCTCTGGCTACTACACCTGTCAATAAATTGTTGTTGGTTGTCCTCTGGCTACTACACCTGTCAATAAATTGTTGTTGGTTGTCCTCTGGCTACTACACCTGTCAATAATTGTTGTTGGTTGTCCTCTGGCTACTACACCTGTCAATAAATTGTTGTTGGTTGTCCTCTGGCTACTACACCTGTCAATAAATTGTTGTTGGTTGTCCTCTGGCTACTACACCTGTCAATACATTGTTGTTGGTTGTCCTCTGGCTACTACACCTGTCAATACATTGTTGTTGGTTGTCCTCTGGCTACTACACCTGTCAATAATTGTTGTTGGTTGTCCTCTGGCTACTACACCTGTCAATAAATTGTTGTTGGTTGTCCTCTGACTACTACACCTGTCAATAAATTGTTGTTGGTTGTCCTCTGGCTACTACAACTGTCAATAAATTGTTGTTGGTTGTCCTCTGGCTACTACAACTGTCAATAAATTGTTGTTGGTTGTCCTCTGGCTACTACACCTGTCAATAAATTGTTGTTGGTTGTCCTCTGGCTACTACACCTGTCAATAAATTGTTGTTGGTTGTCCTCTGGCTACTACACCTGTCAATACATTGTTGTTGGTTGTCCTCTGGCTACTACACCTGTCAATACATTGTTGTTGGTTGTCCTCTGGCTACTACACCTGTCAATAAATTGTTGTTGGTTGTCCTCTGACTACTACACCTGTCAATAAATTGTTGTTGGTTGTCCTCTGGCTACTACACCTGTCAATACATTGTTGTTGGTTGTCCTATGGCTACTACACCTGTCAATACATTGTTGTTGGTTGTCCTCTGGCTACTACAACTGTCAATAAATTGTTGTTGGTTGTCCTCTGGCTACTACACCTGTCAATAAATTGTTGTTGGTTGTCCTCTGACTACTACACCTGTCAATAAATTGTTGTTGTTTGTCCTCTGGCTACTACACCTGTCAATAAATTGTTGATTGGTCTGTCCTTGGCGTAACCTGATCAGTGACATGATCATTAAATACTGAAGGAGAGTGGTGACTGTCTGCTGTGGTAGTGTGAATTGTGTCAGTGACAAATGACTGACAGGGGATGTGGGTGGACTGTTGTGAATGGTCAAAGTGGGTGTAATTCTAGTGGTCAATCGATATTAATGTCATCGACAACCAAGAGTATGTGTAATTCTTGTCAAATTTGATCAACCATTCATGTGATTTTTAAACTGGGACTGACTGCTGTGGTTATGAATTTGTCAGTAAACGATGACTGTACTCGTCTGTCACCTCGAGTAATGTAGTTTTATGCAATCAATTAAGTCATCACAACACAAGTTTTATTACTATCAAATCGATCCCATGTCATGTTTTTTCTTGGGAACTGAACCGTGCTTTCCACTAAAAGATTCCAATCACAAATGGTAAATGATAAACAGGCCCACTGTGACTAGCAAATGAAATATGAACACAAAACGGGGAAGTCATTTACACATTAGTACAAAATTACAGATGTCCTCAAAATAAACGAATCAACAACTTATGTTATTTAATGTCGTTCCCTCACAAAATAAGGTTTTAAAATTTAATAAATATTACTACATAATCTTCAACTACTGTAAGATCTTAGAGTAAATGTAATTATTGACAGAGCAAAGGGTGCTAAGTCTTGAAAAACTATATTATCAAATTTGCTGGTACTGTACTAGAACTTGCATTTGTCGCCATGCATAACCTGTGGACATCTAGCCTACCTGTACTCAACAGAGTTTGATCTTGTACCCAGGTATCAGAAATGTGCTCATGACTGTATATTGACCCACAAGTCTGTCCCAGTGAATACATCACTGTCGTGAGTGATACCTGCTTTGTGTTTACTCTAGATATGAATCTACACTGATAATCCTGTCATACAAGCATATTGAGTCAATAGCTGTACTGATACTACCAGCACTTCTAAATATAAACACTTCAATACATGCACGGCACACGACGAAAGCTGCCAAGCTCTATGTAATAAACAAGTTTTAAATACAATCATGTCTCACTGCTTTGTGTTTATAATCAATGAACCTGACTGTGCAGTGATCTTGTTAGATGACGACTCATTCAGGTGAGTGTTATCAATGCCAAGTGTACGAGTACAATAGTATTGAGTATGACATAGCAATTCACCTGCACATGTCGATGATGTCATGGTATGAGGTGATTCTAGTAATTACCTTGGGTGTCATGGCTGCACTTGTACAGTCATGTGCTTCTGCTAACATACACAGGTGCGCACGCATGCACGCACGCACGCACGCACGCCGCACGCACGCACGCACGCACGCACATTATCTATATCATGACAGACATGCAGGGTTGGCCTGGTTTGCAATGAAAACGACAGTACTGTTTTACAATTACTAAATTTAAAGTGGGGATGACTGTTCCAATGCTGCCCGGAATCAGCACAGAGTGGAAATTATTAGTGATGATTATTAGTGGTGATTATTAGTGGAAATTGGCAGGTAAAGACATCATGTATGCCTGCAATGTGCCAATAATGTTTTATTTACAATTTTAACATTGTGTGTGTGTGTGTGTGTGCGCGCGTGTGCATGTGAAACATTGAAATTCCAAATACTTTTAGGTTCATTAAATATATCAATGAGAATTTAATTTACACATCGAATTAGTACATATTTGACACATCAATTTTGTTTTGAAATTTAAGCATTTTAGCAGTACTTCTACTGATGACACGCAGGTCACACGGAGGCCCTAAGGACGAAGACATTTAGTCGTAGTTCATTCATAATATAAAGCTTCAGCACCCCCCTAAAGACCTCATCTCATCACGTTGAGTTCGAATACAAAGGGACATGTGTTGTTGTCCCACATACAGCTGCTTACACCCTGTGACATAACATGATCTACAAAGTTCTGCATCCATAAATACTTGACAAAACTAGATAACAAAACAAATATAAAATGATTGATAACGTGTTCAAAATCACACGGAAAAAGTGCAACTTCATAAATTATATTAAAATGAACAACCTACCCTTGGTAGGTACACGTAAAAATATAGCATCGATTTCAGATGAAACAAGATATTTCACTAAACTAAACTGGTTAGTCCAGTTGCTTCTGATTCGTTACGATTCCGAAAGGGCAGGAAGAGTGGCTTCAATTAGCTTTAGCTTTTCCATCCCAGTTGACAAGGACATTGATGAACTAGCAACAAATCAATCAGACGTTGCTGTAATACCATGTCAGTCATATGTAGGCCTTGGGTATCTGGTGGCCCCAGCAATGATTATCCATGATATCTGTATGTATTCAGAGTTGTTCAGACAACATATGATTCTGAACACTGTAACATCTATATCATTAACTATTTCATGTACCATAAAAAAATTGTATGCTTTCAGACATGTCCAAAATAATTTTGCTTTGTTACTATGTAATCAGATACCAAATGTCTAGTGAACGTTTATGAAACAGCACATCATCATTGACGTTGTGAAGCTCTATTAACAGGAATCATTCTTGTAATCTTGTTGGTAAATTTTCAGATTTTTGTGTGAATTATTTTGTTGTACTTTTACAATCATTACACAACTAATGTAAGTATAAGCATACTTCCATGGGTGTTCATAAGTCAACGTTACTCAAACTTTCACATAGGGACTGGAACTCAAGGCTAAAGTACACAAGTCTAGTGTACTGTCATGCATCGATGTTTTGGTATTCTCCCTTACTCAATTTACACAGCCAGGAATTAACAATAACGAGGGCTCTGATAGTCGGGTCATGTGACCTGTGATAAGATTCAACAAGCAGAAAAAAACCCACCTTTAGATCAAACAACTTCCTGTGATGTTTAGAAATGTCTGTACAGTCGCATAGCTTCTCAGATACGACCTAAGGCTGGCCTTTCATAAAAAATAACACCAAGACATCGGCCAAAGGAAATGGAAGTGGAGAGTTTGGCCGTGCGGAACAGCATCAGACCATCAACAGTGCGGGGAGACACTGTAGCCCACCAGGGGGGTTCCCTTGTAGTTGTACCTGGGGACCATTTCACCAAAACATCCATTACCAAAGTGTCCTTTACCAAAATGTCTGGATACCCCATTTCACATATGTTGTTAAGAGCAAACCGATTTTGCACTTTAAAATAAATGTTGATCTTTAACAGCGATTTTGAATACCTGAAGGCTGTTAACATCACAATGCACCAGCGGGTAACGTCGCCGGTGTGTCATGGAAATAGTGTCCTCAGTAATAAGGCAGCAGATATTTGTGTTTTTAAACAATCATTTAATATTAACAACATATTTTGTTTAAAGACGAATGAGCTCATTAAGAGCTCTTTGTCATAGTGAAACAGCACCTGGTGTCAATATCTGGAGACATAAAAGATCCCCACATGTACATTTCAACTTGTGTTTTTCAACCTAATTCTAAAGTCTTAAGGAAAAGTTTAATGAACATCCACTTCTATGTTAGCCTCTGTTTGGAGTTAAATATAGCATACCTTAAAACACGACGCCACATTGTTGCATTACGGAACTAGAAAACAGATAATTGTCTTCCTGACCTACTGTACTGTCATTCATTTTTGGAAAAGATGGATGCTGTGTCTAAGCCAGGGGACAAAAACTATTTGACACAGGGAACTGAAAAAATGTGATCAATGGAAGTCTCACACAGACACAGATTTGGCCTACAAAGTAGAAACTCTTGTCAATTACTGTTATGGGAGATCATCCATAGATAAGATGACCAAAACATTGTTTTCATAATACCAATATGCGTGTACTACTTCAGCCAACCTGACGGTATGCATTTCACTACATACAAGGTAAAGTAATAGATTGTGGTAGCCAAATACGTTGATGAAAAGGTCCCAATCGATGTACAACCACTGGGGTCTTCCGCAGTTAAACCCTACATGAATAATGTAAGCCATCGTCTGAGAGAATCCACAATGGCATGAGCCTCGTAGGACCTAGTAACACAGTCTGACAAAACACAGGCCGTACCACCAGAGGCAGTTTTGTCAATCATAATCACTGCCTTCTCGGATTTACAATATCATAATCGTCAATACAAGAGTGACAATATATTAAATTAAAGCTGTGTTCCAAATTTTTCATAATTACGTCCTTTATACTAAAATAAATGACCATGTCAAATCTGTTTTAATTAATTTAATTAGCTTGAGCAGTGTTTATAAAGTGAATGCCACCTCTAAACTCAAGCATTAAGCAATATTGTGGGGGATGGACTGGATTTAACTGCAAGGCCACTGATGCTCACGCATTTGCATGATAACAATATTCAAGACAACTGCTTCTGTGAACTTCCTGCTAATAATTATAGCACCTTAACTTCAGATGATTCCGGGTAGAAGTCAACAAGTAAACAAATGAACAAGTTACAAACATACATACAATAACACTGTGCTAGCATCTGCACCACAGAAACATGTCTGCCTGAGCGAATGTTATGACATGCTGATGTATGTCATGCCATAATCCACCTCCGCTAACGGCGAGGCAAGTGCCATAGAATCGTGGTTCTGATGCTCCGAGGCTTGCCTAATGTGATGACCTGGCAAAATCAATGCTGAAAGTGCGAGAACTTGGCTTGACGTATGACGTCAAATGACACTGCATCTGTAAGTGGCAATAACTAAGTGCTCGCAGGAAATCACTGCCCATTGTTCGGGACAAAGTCTGGGTAATTAAGAGTAAAAGTAGTCGGGTAGACTTACAATTTTATACTCGTGTATTAGGTACATTGTAATCCATATAAACCACACTGTGTCGATGTATCACAAAATGCAAGTCATTATGAACGAATAATGATGACCATTACAGTCAACTGAATAAGTTATTTTATCCTATTTGTAACATGCACTGTCACGCTTTATCTACGTTATCTACTACAAAGAAAATGCACAGGATCAATTGAGGTCTTCTGTTAGTGTTAAATCAACATATTATTTTACTGTATGACTAAATAGTTTCTTAGAGAGGTGTTTAATGGAAAAGCCGTGTAAATAGTTAGACCTGTTGTGCACACATGTCAGTGGAATGGAACCAGCAGACATGTCCATTTATGTTACAGAAACACCATCTATATGACTCATAGCTATTTCCAGAAGAACACTCGTAAACTAGAGAAACTATGGTTTAACTAAAAATTTCATTTCTTGCTTTGCCTTTCAATCACAGGAATTGCTAGATTTGTTCATTGAAATACTATTGCAGCTTCTCTGGGAAGATTTCCCATCAATTCGGTAAAAGATGCACATGAGTTTCTACTGAACAGAAATAGCTATTTAAACAAAAATTAGTTAACTCTCCTCCACCAGACATGGGGGTCAAATACATTTGTATTTGAAAGTATTTAAATACGTTTTTCCAAACACAAAGCCAGGAAACGTTCTTTAGATAATTGACATGGCTATTTAAAAATAGCAACGTTATTAATCTGACACTATTACTTTATTTACTCCAAACTACTGATTACACTTATTACTATGTATGTATGTGTCTTTTTAATTGTTATTCATCAGTACGATTAGACAACATACAACTGAAACAGGTATATTTTTATGTTTATCATGGAATATCACAAGATAGTAGACAACAATATAATCTTATTATTGTTTATCACTGAGCACTACTATTCAGCTGCTGGATGTGAACCTTTGAAGCAGCTCAACTGTGATCATTTGTCCCATGGAGCAGTTTTTGTGTGTGACATGCCCTTTACAATGTATATGTATACATGTAGTTAACGATATGTTATACAAATCGTAGAAATTATGCTATCAGGACAAAACACAATAAATATTTTTTTATTTCACCCAAATCAGAATGTAACACCTGTTTAAAGTGTAAGGATACTATCTTATTTACAGAAAATCCCCATTAAATTATGAGTTCATTGGAGCTTTTGTTTTCAAAATGCATATATACATCATCCATCTGTTTTTAGTCAAAATGCAAAAATTATATACATTTTCAGCCAATCAGCACTGCTTTGCTGCATATGCAGCTATGGATTAGTGGTGCATGCTGCACTTTTATACTGTGTTTTGATATTTAATTTTTTTAATTAATATGAGATTATGTAACAAACCTACAGAATAAATTTCAGATATTGTCACCATGATTTTTTATTTTGAATTCTTACACCTATATCAACTTTATTTATAAGTTTTCATAATTTTTTTAGGATGAAACACAAAACTGACTTTTTCAAAACAAACAAAATGGATATCATGTTTTCCCTGAAACCTTTTAATGTTTATATATTTTCACTATTGACCAGAACTTAGACGGTTTATGTCCACGTTTTATGACCGTTTTGATCATAAAAACATGGAGCAGTGTATTATTATGACAAAGTCAAAGATAAATAATATTTTAAAGAGAAAATATAGTCATGAAATAACATTGATGGCACAGCTGTTTCGCTCTGCTCAATACCCATAGGCCTTTAGACAGGTGTTTCTGACAGATTACATGACTGCTCACCAGGGTCTGTTCTCCCCTGAAGGATTCCTGTATTCAGCTGTGGTGCAAAGCCCAGCCTGACTCTGAGACAGCTCAACCAGAAAGGAACCACTACATACAATATCAAGTTCTGATTTGGTGCACATGTTCCCTTACATTTCAGGTTGATGCATCTTATATAATTCAGATATCCATGTACCTCCATGATAGCTAGAAACATGCTTTTGTGAACTGTATTAGTGAGATATGAGCATGATACTATTGCTCTGTGTATTTGTAACTGTTTATGCATTTTTTAAACAGAACTTTGTAATTACAAAATAAGTTAAATGTTCACATGTAAGCAAAGTTCTTGGTGCTTAACATATATGCACATATGTGCCTAATGTGTGCACACACCCACACAATCCACTCCATCCCCACAATAGTAGTTTTTAGTACACATACATTTACACCTACATTCATCAGTGTATGCATGCACCTACACGTGTATGTGCATGTGTGTGCATACATATACACACACTCAGAAATGTAAACCAATTCATCATGTCTGAGTCACAATGTAATAGTAATTCTGCTATAATGATTTATTAAAATTGTTGATATATATTTTTAGACAGAGAGATCTATTTTAGTTACTGTAATACGGAGTAATGTGATTCAGCAAGACAGATCATGTGCGTCCAATATACCATCTGTGTGGCATGACTGTTCAACTGATTAGGCCATTTAGGCATCATTACTCAGAAACAGGAAATCACACAGTATCAGTGAGACGTCAGCAATGGCCAATGCAATGGCAGTGCGCTTACCATTCGTTTACATTCAACAAAGTGTACTCTGTATCAACTACGAAACATTCTGGGTTGTATTCATCATTATCCAAGAAGCCCAACAGTTGTTCTGTACAAACGTTCCACGAAATCACCGCTACACAAAAACGATCTGCTTAACTCACTGCGCTGGTACCGCTACGCACCACCACTCCAGTTATGCCCCGTCCAGCCAATTCCCCTCTCCTGTCAACACAACTGAGATTACCGTTACTTGCGATCTCCGTGATCAACGTTACCTTAATTAATATGTTCACAAGCGATTGGTCCTCAACGTTGGATCACCTTGTCCTAGTGCATACGGTACTTGAAACGCAACATCCTGGTGTAAACGGTGGTTTTTTTAAACAACGCAACACGGACACAATTTTTACTCCAAAATCTGTCACAGCTAATTGATGATACGCATGCGCAGTTCTTCTCTTACGCGAATGATGTCACGGTTTAATTACGATCCTTTTTATTTCGGAGTGTAACGTTATACGTTGTCGACACGAACTTGTGTGGCTATGGGAAGATTACGGAGTATTATATAGTTTATAATGCATAAGCTGGCATCTCATTTATTAATGTGGAGCAGGATTATAAAGGATTTATTCCGATTTGCCACCCATTGCCCGCTGGTCACAGCGCGGCAAGAACACTTGTCGCAGGATGTTGATTGTTCAACATCTTTTCCTCGTAGGCATGATCTAACGAGCCGCGTCGCGCTTACATTTTTCCGAGCATTATATACCGGGTGATGTTTCTGCGCCGGCGCGATAAATGTAAAATCATAATTAATGTGCAGCGAAACGCAAAACATTTATGGTATAAATACCACGGGCTATTCGTTAACTCTCCGTGGTGATTATTGTGAAGAGTTGCTTACAATTTCATTCAGTATGTACAGTAAAATATTATTACGTTTGTTTAAATCACTGGCACGGATTATGGTGCACTGCAGTCACGTGATTTGCGCTTGTTCTCAAAACTTGCTTCAAAACCTGTTTGCCTCGTGTTAAGTTGCCACATATACCTTTGCTGAAAGGTTATATACGTCCTTTCAGTAATATATCAAACTAAAGGTGTATTTAATATGAAATTCAGCAGGAAACGTTAACGCGCGTACTTATTGGTAACTATATATATATATATATATATATATATATATATATAAATATATATATATATATATATATATATATATATATATATATATATATATATATATCACAGCTTCGTGGTCACTCATGCCAGGAACGGTGTTATCAATTATTGATGGGTTGGAGGTGAGTTTGCGGTCAAGGATATTGCCCGAGTAAACTCGTGTGGGTTCGTTCACCATGTTTTGCATGCCAAATTCGTTCATTAATTATTACTATAGCAGTTTGTTATGTGAATCTTACAAATAGACTACAGTGAGTTCAGAAGTATGGAGCAGCAAGGCTAGTTCTGAGAAAGCTTAAGTTTTCTAATGCCAATGTTATAGACCCTCTGTTGGCTTTTTATAATCAAATTTAGATGTCAATATAAAATATAGCAACGCTTACCCTCATGTTGATGGGTCAGAACGAACGTCCAGCGGATTTATACCACCAGTCTGTCCGCCGAGCGCCACTAGCTCCCACGTATCAGACACCATTCAGAAACATTTTGCATAGACACACCTTAGGGCACTGCTACCATGCACGATAAATCCTTATTTGATTGGATCATTCTGCTGCTCCTCCATGACCCTAAAAACTGGTAATTATTCACATTTTGTCTTCTTTTTCCAAACATTTCTCCAGGACTTTTTTCTTTCTTTATTTTTGCATATATATTGCATGTGGTAGTTCCTTGAAATAGTTCTGCACAGTGCTCGGTAAACATCCCTGTTCACAAATCTTTATACCATATTGTATTTCTATATAAAAAGTAATTATGTTTCACATGTTATGGCTAAGATAAAACGTCATGGCATCGACATTATTATTAAGGCTTCGACATGTATTCGTATATAATGTGACGAGTAATTTTCTAACATATTTGCGTAATACTACTGTGTGTGTGTGTGTGTGTGTGTGTGTGTGTGTGTGTGCGCGCGTGCGTGCGTGCGTGCGTGCTTGCGTGCGTGCGTGCGTGCGTGCGCGCGCGCGTATGAATTAGAGCATATTAATGTCTTCGGAAAAAGTAGCCAGGTTTTAGTAAACATTACATAACACGATTGGCCTCATGGTTACTGGCAATATTGCCCACACCAATATATATATATTTCAGGAATGTTTGACATTTACATAATAATATAGCACAATAGCAAGAGGTATTTAAAACCTCTAAAAGAAAGACCCGACTAAAACAGTCATAAAAGTCGGTTCTCCCCGACTAAAATAGTCATAAAAAGCTGTAGATATACAGACTATAATCGGTTAACAAAAAGTCCTGGAAACAACTAGACCTAAAATCAGTTAAGTATCTGGTATATTGTCATTCGCCTATGTGACAAGATGTTAATAATTCAAACTAATCGGGCAACTGCGGTAACATCGCTTACGAACGCTAGACTTGTGAATTTGTGTGCGTTTTCTGTTGGATACGTCAAATCTGGGACCCAAAATCACATGATAGTGGACAGGCTTGAGTACATTACGTTGCTTGAACATTTGCAAGGCCAATTGTATGAACTTAAAAAATGTCATTGCTATCGAGTAAGAAATGTTTACCGAAATGTTTGCCACGTCGAAGATTGGCGCGAGTGGCCTGCTACTTCGTGTGGGCTCTCTTTTTCTGTGCAATCATCAGCTACGCCTCCACAGCTTTGAAGTTGAATGGTAGAGACGTTGGTTTGGCAACAAGTGCGGGTGGTCTTGCTAAGTTCAACAAAGACTATCCAGCAATTGTTACAACACTGTCAACAGTCCCATGCGACAGCGAGTGTCGGCGCTTTCAACGTCTGATGGCTCAATGGCCTCGCGACAAACCCAAGGCTGCTTTAGTCTATCTGGTACATCGGTTCGGCTACTTGGAAACTTCCATACGATCAGTCGGCAATTATTTCTGTCATAAGTTCGACTATCCTATCATCATCTTTCACGAAGCGGACTTCTTCAATGTGGCAGACATGACAAAGGACGTCTTGTTGGAGGCTGCAGTGATGAACTCGTCGCGTGTTTTCTTCCAACTAATTGAATTTGAAATTCCGAAGTTTCTTACGAAACCAGTACCGGGCCATATGAAAATTCCATGTATTAGCTCAATTGGCTATCGACATATGTGCCGTTTCCAGGCAAAAGGTAAGCCTTAAATAAATATAATTGATTGTCTTATATCTGGTGGAGCAGTAAACATTTGCAGCATTAACATCTACTATTAATTACTCTATATTCCTACTTGATATTGCTAATTACTATCGTTTATGGAAAATCGTATGTACATACTATAGTCTATTAGTAAAGTGTCGACTGGTGATCATAGTTGTCCAGGTTGCAAAACTAATAGTTCTTATATATATATATATATATATATATATATATATATATATATATATATATATATGTATATATATATATATATATATATATATACATATATACATATATATATATATATATACAGGTATATATTTTTTTTTTTTTTTTTTTTTTTTTTTTTTTTTTTTTTTTTTTTTTTTTTTTTTTTTTTTTTTTTTTTTTTTTTTTTTTTTTTAAAAAAAAAAAAAAAAAAAAAAAAAAAAAAAAAAAAAAAAAAAACGTTGTCGACACGAACTTGTGTGGCTATGGGAAGATTACGGAGTATTATATAGTTTATAATGCATAAGCTGGCATCTCATTTATTAATGTGGAGCAGGATTATAAAGGATTTATTCCGATTTGCCACCCATTGCCCGCTGGTCACAGCGCGGCAAGAACACTTGTCGCAGGATGTTGATTGCTCAACATCTTTTCCTCGTAGGCATGATCTAACGAGCCGCGTCGCGCTTACATTTTTCCGAGCATTATATACCGGGTGATGTTTCTGCGCCGGCGCGATAAATGTAAAATCATAATTAATGTGCAGCGAAACGCAACACATTTATGGTATAAATACCACGGGCTATTCGTTAACTCTCCGTGGTGATTATTGTGAAGAGTTGCTTACAATTTCATTCAGTATGTACAGTAAAATATTATTACGTTTGTTTAAATCACTGGCACGGATTATGGTGCACTGCAGTCACGTGATTTGCGTTGTTCTCAAAACTTGCTTCAAAACCTGTTTGCCTCGTGTTAAGTTGCCACATATACCTTTGCTGAAAGGTTATATACGTCCTTTCAGTAATATATCAAACTAAAGGTGTATTTAATATGAAATTCAGCAGGAAACGTTAACGCGCGTACTTAATGGTAACTATATATATATATATATATATATATATATATATATATATATATATATATATATATATATATATATATATATATATATATACACAGCTTCGTGGTCACTCATGCCAGGAACGGTGTTATCAATTATTGATGGGTTGGAGGTGAGTTTGCGGTCAAGGATATTGCCCGAGTAAACTCGTGTGGGTTCGTTCACCATGTTTTGCATGCCAAATTCGTTCATTAATTATTACTATAGCAGTTTGTTATGTGAATCTTACAAATAGACTACAGTGAGTTCAGAAGTATGGAGCAGCAAGGCTAGTTCTGAGAAAGCTTAAGTTTTCTAATGCCAATGTTGGCTTTTTATAATCAAATTTAGATGTCAATATAAAATATAGCAACGCTTACCATCATGTTGATGGGTCAATCCGTTTTTACCTTACTCTTACATATCTTCACGCACTCGCGGTCTTCCAACGAGAAACCGCTGAGAATTCCTAAACGTCAGTTGGTGAAAGTTCCTTCAGTAACACTGGCAGGCAGCGAATTCCGCAGAGTTTGTGCGGCAAAAGGGAAAGCTCGGGTTCTAGCTTTCGTTTTCACCCGAGGTGTGTGTGTGTGTGCGTGCGTGCGTGCGTGCGTGCGTGCGTGCGTGCGTGCGTGCGTGCGTGTGTAAGACATTCACCTTGTGCAGCCGTAGTGTCCCGTGGTTTGGTAGAGGACTCTTAACATGCCGTTACCACAGTATAACTCTCTTGCGTTGTCCTAACACACACATTTTGTATTCTTTGAGACGAACGTCCAGCGGATTTATACCACCAGTCTGTCCGCCGAGCGCCACTAGCTCCCACGTATCAGACACCATTCAGAAACATTTTGCATAGACACACCTTAGGGCACTGCTACCATGCACGATAAATCCTTATTTGATTGGATCATTCTGCTGGTCCCCCATGACCCTAAAAACTGGTAATTATTCACATTTTGTCTTCTTTTTCCAAACATTTCTCCAGTACTTTTTTCTTTCTTTATTTTTGCATATATATTGCATATGGTAGTTCCTTGAAATAGTTCTGCACAGTGCTCGGTAAACATCCCTGTTCACAAATCTTTATACCATATTGTATTACTATATAAAAAGTAATTATGTTTCACTTGTTATGGCTAAGACAAAACGTCATGGCATCGACATTATTATTAAGGCTTCGACATGTATTCGTATATAATGTGACGAGTAATTTTCTAACATATTTGCGTAATACTACTGTGTGTGTGTGTGTGTGTGTGTGTGTGTGTGTGTGCGTGCGTGCGTGCGTGCGTGCGTGCGTGCGTGCTTGCGTGCGTGCTTGCGTGCGTGCGTGCGCGCGCGCGTATGAATTAGAGCATATTAATGTCTTCGGAAAAGTAGCCAGGTTTTAGTAAATATTACATAACACGATTGGACTCATGGTTACTGGCAATATTGCCCACACCAATATATATATATATATTTCAGGAATGTTTTACATAATAATATAGCACAATAACAAGAGGTATTTAAAACCTCTAAAAGAAAGACCCGACTAAAACAGTCATAAAAGTCGGTGCTCCCCGACTAAAATAGTCATAAAAAGCTGTAGATATACAGACTATAATCGGTTAACAAAAAGTCCTGGAAACAACTAGACCTAAAATCAGTTGAGTATCTGGTATATTGTCATTCGCCTATGTGACAAGATGTTAATAATTCAAACTAATCGGGCAACTGCGGTAACATCGCTTACGAACGCTAGACTTGTGAATTTGTGTGCGTTTTCTGTTGGATACGTCAAATCTGGGACCCAAAATCACATGATAGTGGACAGGCTTGAGTACATTACGTTGCTTGAACATTTGCAAGGCCAACTGTATGAACTTAAAAAATGTCATTGCTATCGAGTAAGAAATGTTTACCGAAATGTTTGCCACGTCGAAGATTGGCGCGAGTGGCCTGCTACTTCGTGTGGGCTCTCTTTTTCTGTGCAATCATCAGCTACGCCTCCACAGCTCTGAAGTTGAATGGTAAAGACGTTGGTTTGGCAACAAGTGCGGGTGGTCTTGCTAAGTTCAACAAAGACTATCCAGCAATTGTTACAACACTGTCAACAGTCCCATGCGACAGCGAGTGTCGGCGCTTTCAACGTCTGATGGCTCAATGGCCTCGCGACAAACCCAAGGCTGCTTTAGTCTATCTGGTACATCGGTTCGGCTACTTGGAAACTTCCATACGATCAGTCGGCAATCATTTCTGTCATAAGTTCGACTATCCTATCATCATCTTTCACGAAGCGGACTTCTTCAATGTGGCAGACATGACAAAGGACGTTTTGTTGGAGGCTGCAGTGATGAACTCGTCGCGTGTTTTCTTCCAACTAATTGAATTTGAAATTCCGAAGTTTCTTACGAAACCAGTACCGGGCCATATGAAAATTCCATGTATTAGCTCAATTGGCTATCGACATATGTGCCGTTTCCAGGCAAAAGGTAAGCCTTAAATAAATATAATTGATTGTCTTATATCTGGTGGAGCAGTAAACATCTGCAGCATTAACATCTACTATTAATTACTCTATATTCCTACTTGATATTGCTAATTACTATCGTTTATGGAAAATCGTATGTACATACTATAGTCTATTAGTAAAGTGTCGACTGGTGATCATAGTTGTCCAGGTTGCAAACATCATAGTTCTTATATATATATATATATATATATATATATATATATATATATATATATATATATGTATATATATATATATATATATATATATACATATAAAAGGTAATTAAATAAATATAATTGATTGTCTTATATCTGGTGAGCAGTAAACATCTAGCATTAACATCTATATTAATTATCTATATTCCTACTTATATTGCTAATTACTATCGTTTATGGAAAATCGTATGTACATACTATAGTCTATTATAAAGTGTATTATATATTGTATTAAAATATATTTATATATATATATATATATATATATATATATATATATATATATATATATATATATATATATATATATATATATATCAACGTCAGAGCCATTATTGCATCGTGTAATATCTTATGTCTATCCCCAGCACTCTGTGACATCTTTCAAAGATAATTGGACACGACCATCTTACCCTGACACTGGCTCACGTGTCATGATGTGTCGGCACTGTTTAAAAAGTCAGATAAACATATACAAGTAAACTATCAGTCCACCTCCCTTATGTCTCTCCCCGGCTGTTAAAATCATCGAATACATTATCTACAGCCACCTAATGATTTACCTTTCAAGAAGAACACATTATCCTATCACACCCCAACGCCCCGAGGGCAGGTTTTTCACGTGAAATACAACTCAACCACTATGCATGAACTTTTTTTTCTTTCGATGACGCCCGGAACCCACACAGACACAGCAACATTGGATTTTAGCATTACTTTTTACATCGTCACCCATTTAAAACCCCTAAAGAGTTTCCCCTTACAGCATAGGAGGCACCAGATTCGAGTGGCTAAACAATTTCTGATTGGAAGAACCATGAAAGTTGAGTTAATCCCGTGGTTTTGACGCGCCACATGAACACGATCTTCGAGGATAGTGGCGCATACGAAATCATCATCATTATTATTATTATTACTCGGTGGTTAAACGTCGAGAAAACGCTCTGTGGACTCTGGCGTCCCACAAGGCACTATGCTCAGCCATTTGCTCTTCCTGTGTCACATCAACGACTATAGCAGCATCCGTTAAATCTAGTCAGTCTGTTTACAAATGATGGTGTGCTATATTTATAGATCCACACATTCAATGAACACATTGCATTTTGAACATATTTAATACAACTTGAGAAGTCGCAAATAACAGGGGAATTAGTTTCAACACAAAAAATTCACATCCTCTGTGAAACGACCAAAACAATATTTTCTACCACTTAAATAATGAAACCATGGAACATGTACCAACCCTTACCTTGGCATCACCATCTCTACCGATCTATAGAGTGCCACTCCTTTATCGCATCAAAAACTACAAAAGCAACCTATACACAAGGCATCCTAAAACGAAATAGACGCATGTGTCTAATAAACATAAAACGGACGGCACATATCGCCCTTGTGCGCGGACCCATATTATCGGAGGGAGGGGACTTCTACAAAACTAGAACGCATCCAAAATCGCGCCGCTCGCTTCATCCTTGGAGACCAATACTGTTCCAGACACCCAGGATCTGTTACAACCATGCTCACTGATCAACGACCCAAATCTCAACACATTAGAAAACAGTTGACGAGATCGAAGACTAAAATTTACAAAAGACACGTTCAACCTAAACACTTCTCAGACCATGTTTCGTTCAACTTCGTAATACAGCTGACAAGGAACAAGTAACACCGACAAGTGTAAAATTTCGTTTTTAAGACAATAGTTGGTTGGAATAAACTTAATGAATCACATTTTAGGCTGACTCCATAGATGATTTAATTCTTCTGATTTGCAGTTCACACAGTTAGTAACATAGTCGCCCACCCCCCGTTCGTATACAATAGCTAATATTAGCTTCTTACGATGTATCCAATTCAGAGTCAGAACATCACTTTTGATGTTTAATAAATGATGCATCGAAGAATAATTATACTAACAGTTGAAAATAATTTTATAACTATTTTAACATGAATTGTTGCTAATAAGTATTAGTCGTACGAACGATCGTACGGACGCAAATTGTATTTAAGACATATTTTTTCAAATTCGTGTCTTGTCCTAGATGTGTGTATAGTTTTAGCTTGGCGATTATTACGACCGTGTATAATTATTCAGTTATAATTAAGGATAACATTCCAATTTAATAAATAAACTGGCAAATTACCTTACCTTTGTCTATATAGATTTTTTTATTTCTTGCAATTGTAATTGATTTTCTATATTCATAATTTCAAGTGTCCCAAAATGATTCTGTAATTACGAGTGAACTGAATGCTGGCGAATAGCATGGATTTTGACGTAGCTACAAATAAACACACAGACAGGACAGAATTGGCCTCTTTCGAAAGTAACACCTCTTCTGGTTCTATAAGGAAAGTATATATGACATGTGTTTCTGTCTACACCAGGTGTGTTTGAGCAACCGGTGATCAAAGAATTAGAGTACATGTGGCGGCTAGACGATGACTCGGAGCTTCTGGCTCCCGTCACATACGACGTGTTCCGGTTCATGCACAACCGCCATCTTGACTACGGCTACGTGTGGCGCCACCTAGATGCCATGGTGTGCGTGACAGGTTTGTGGGATGCGGCTCGTGAATTTCTAGACAAATCAAAAATCAAGCCACAATTCTTTGACAGGTGGTCAGAACCGTATCTCTTCTACAACAACTTTGAGGTGTCGCGATTATCGGTGTGGCTGTCGGCTGATTACCGCAGCTATGTTGACTACATCGACAGCAAAGGTGGCATCTACTATCATCGATGGGGCGATGCACCAATCAAAGGCATCGCTGTGTCGATATTCATCCCAGAAAATCGCACGCATTTCTTCACCGACATGAAATATCGCCACGGCAGCTTTGTGAATAGTCAGACTAATGCTATCCATGTTAGGTGGTACAATGAAAATCCCCAAATTGGGAGCGTTTTGTGAATTTCATCGGGTATAATTATAAGAACAGCGTAGTTGGACCACGGATTAGGCTTTCTTTTCGCAAGAATTCTTTTAAAGAATAGCGTTAAAGGGAGACAATCTGGTGGTTTTTATAATTAAATAATATTATACAGAATCGATTACATCTAATACAACACAGTGCCTGCCCAAGTGTGTTATAGAGAAATGTAAAAGACTACGTTTGTGTTATGCACCTAACAGTTAATACAAACCAATAATTTGCAACTGCACTCAACCGTTAGACTTGAGTCAAGGATATGCCGTTAAAACATCTTCTCTAACATTTAAATGAAGACAGGTTCAGTAAAACACATAAGAACAGTCTTGCATGTTGTAGATTATATTTTATTCTGATGTTACAATAATTTAAAAACATTACCTTCCATTAAATTGAGAGCCTGGGTGGTTTCCTAGCAGATGGGCATTCGGTAGATATGTTACATGTCTGGTAGCACTAACAAACAGAAAGTTCATGTTCTACGTCACTCGGTACTAGTTTATTGATATCGTACACGATTGCACCTTTACGAATCCAACGTTTTGGTTGTGTTTAGACATGGAGCGTGGTTTTAAATGCCCAAATAGTCAGTGGTGACTTGCTTTGTTCATGTATGTTATTGATTAAAAGAACAGAAAAGTAATACTTGTCGTACATTAATAGAATAAAACCGGTATCTGTGTAACTGATCACGCTGTGTTTGCTATATATGCCTTCTATTGTTATTTGTGGAAATGATCAAAGGACTAGTTGCAATCATACAGTAACATAAATATAATATGTTCTTGGTTGGAACGAGCGCAATATGACCGTAACAGTAACATAAATATAATATTTTCTTGGTTGGAACCAGCGCAATATGACCGTAACAGTTACAAATATAATATGTTCTTGGTTGGAACCAGTGCAATATGACCGTAGTTATGTTACGTACGTAAACTATAGTGCAGTCTTAACTAGCGCAGTAGCCATTCCTTTGAATTGTCAATGACGGCTGTCAACATCACTGCTGCTTTTTACATTTTCATCGAAATCATCGGACATATATTCAATGGTATCATGCTCATATCTCACAAATACAGTTCACATAAGCATGTTTCTAGCTATCATGGAGGTACATGGATATCTGAATTATATATGATGCAGCAACCTGAAATGTAAGGGAACATATGCACCAAATCAAAACTTGATATTGTATGCAGTGGTTCCTTTCTGGTTGAGCTGTCTCAGAGTCAGGCTGGGCTTTGCACCACAGCTGAATACAGGAATCCTTCAGGGGAGAACAGACCCTGGTGAGCAGTCATGTAATCTGTCAGAAACACCTGTCTAAAGGCCTATGGGTATTGAGCAGAGCGAAACAGCTGTGCCATCAATGTTATTTCATGACTATATTTTCTCTTCAAATATTATTTATCTTTGACTTTTTCATAATAATACACTGCTCCATGTTTTTATGACTTACCTTTTAGCCAATCATGCGAGCGTTTAAAATATGACATTCACATTGCATGGAAGTCTACGCACGACAACATTTTAGACACAGTTGTGTAATAAGTTATATGGATAAAATGTAACAAAACGAACGTTAATAAATAGACTAATGCTATTAAAGTCGTTCTATTTTTCTGTGAAGGGTCGGGTTTCAGAAACGTCGACGGTGGTCAGTAGGGGATTGAAACCACTGGCCCACCGGGCGAGTAGAATTAAAAACCGGTGGCCCGAACTGGCCCGACAGCTTTAAAACACGTGTCGGGCCACCGGAACAGTGCCAATGTCAAGCCCTGCGACCGCCGTCCATAATGCACTACCTGTCAGCATACGAAATGTCCCTACTCTCTTTAAATATCGTTTGAAAACATATAAAATTATTATGTTCCGACAAGCGTTCCCCTTACATGGATAGTCCTGCTTTATGTGTGAGTTAGTGTTGATTGTGTACTGTTTACTGTTCTGTGAATTACATGTGTAAGCGCACCGAGTTTTAATCCTTAAAAGATTTGCGTTATAGAAAAACTATCCATTAATATTATTATTATTATTGTATTATCCTGAAATGTGTGTTAATGTGATACATTTCTCATAATTGTATTACAAATGAAGCCAAAGAGACAATCCACAGAGAACCGATGTAATTGTCCATCTACTGTTATGATTTTATTTGTTGAAACTGTGTATTTTGTCTTATAATGGATGAGCAGAACATTACATTTTATTGACAATTGATGTTGCACCAACAGTCACTTTTACAAGATCAAGGAAAGGGAAAATCGCCCACATAATGAAATCCTGAGGGGCTGGACTCTGATGCTGAATACGTGCAGAGCATCACAATGTGGTTAACAGATATTTAAATAAATGTCATTTTGTTATATTAATCATGAGTGCTGGTTATATTTTGACGGTAAAGTTCTATGTAATTACATTTTATGTGATGTAGAACTAACATAAATAATAAATAAAACATTCGATTAATAATTACTGGATCAAAATATAATGCGAAGGACTCAAAATCGTATTGGCCAATTTTTAAGAGTCGGACCTACTGATTCGAAATGGTTAATTGCCCTTTTAAGTATAGACATGTCCGGAATATGCAGGGCAGGTGAAAATACGTGGCACTGAAATGTTGTGTTCTCTTTCCTGTCTATTTAACACATTACGTACGTGGTATCGCACAATTTTTGATGCAGGGGGTCTTCGCTGAGATTTAGATTTTCAACGGTATGTTTTTGTAAGTACTTTACTCAGAAGAACATTTGTAACAATTTGTTTTCAGAAATTGGAAGAAGTATGAATTAGAGCATATTAATGTCTTACGGGAAAAATAGCCAGGTTTTAATAAAAATTACATAACATGATTGGACCCATGGTTATTGGCAATATTGCCCAAAAAAAAAACATTTCAGGAATGGTTGACATTTACATAATAATATAACACAATAGCAAGAGGTATTTAAAACCTCTAAAAGAAGGACACGACTAAAACAGTCATAAAAGTCGGTGCTCCCCGACTAAAATAGTCATACAAATCTATAGATATACAGACTATAGTCAGTTAACAAAAATTTGCCGAGTCCTGGAAACAACTAGACCTAAAATCAGTTGAGTATCTGATATATTGTCATTCGCCTATGTGACAAGATGTTAATAATTCAAACTATTCGGGCAACTGCGGTAACATCGCCTACGAACGCTATACTTGTGAATTTGTGTGCGTTTCCTGTTGGATACGTCAAATCTGGAACCCATAGTCACATGATAGTGGACAGGCTTGAGTACATTACGTTGCTTGAACATTTGCTACGCCAATTGTATGAACTTTTTTAAAATGTCAATGCTATTGAGTAAGAAATGTTTACTGAAATGTTTGCCACGTCAAAGATTGGCGCGAGTGGCCTGCTGCTTCGTGTGGACTCTCTTTTTCTGTGCAGTCATCAGCTACGCCTCCACGGCTTTGAAGTTGAATGGTAGAGACGTTGGTTTGGCAACAAGTGCCGGTGGTCTTGCTAAGGTCAACAAGGACTATCCAGCAATTGTTACAACACTGTCAACAGTCCCATGTGACAGCGAGTGTCGGCGCTTTCAACGTCTGATGGCTCAATGGCCTCGCGACAAACCCAAGGCTGCTTTGGTCTATCTCGTACATCGGTTCGGCTACTTGGAAACTTCCATACGATCAGTCGGCAATTATTTCTGTCATAAGTTCGACTATCCTATCATCATCTTTCACGAAGCGGACTTCTTCAATGTGGCAGACATGACAAAGGACGTCTTGTTGGAGGCTGCAGTGATGAACTCGTCGCGTGTTTTTTTTCAACTAATTGAATTTAAAACTCCGAAGTTTCTTCCGAAACCTGTGCCGGGCCAAATGGAAATTCCCTGTTTTAGCTCAATTGGCTATCGACATATGTGCCGTTTCCAGGCAAAAGGTAAGCCCTAAATAAATATCATTGATTGGCTTATATCTGGTGGAGCAGTAAACATCTGCAGCATTAATATCTACTATTCATTACTCTATATTCCTACTTGATATTGCTAATTACATTGTTACTATCACTACCAGTTACTATCGTTTATGGAAAATCGTATATGCATACTATAGTGTCGACCGGTGATCACAGTTGTCCAAGTTGCAAAACCCCCTAGTTCGTATATTATTATACAATATCAACGTCCCAGAGATTACTGCAATTATTGCATCGCGACCGTTTTATCCTGAGATTGGCTTGCGTATCATGACGTGTCGGCCCTGTTTAGGAAGGCAGATAAACATAATATACAAGTCTCTCCCAGGCTGTAAATTCCTCGAACACATTATCTACTGCCACCTAATGATTTACCTTTCAAGAAGAACACATCATCCTAACACACCTCAACGCCTCCAGGGCAGGATTTTCACGTGAAATACAACGCAACCACGATGCATGAACTTTTTTTCTTTCGATGCCACCCTTGAACCCATACAGACATAGCAACATTGGATTTTAGCAAAACTTTTTACATCGTCACCCACTTAAAACTCCTAATGGAGTTTCCCATTACAGCATATGATGCACCATATTCGAATGGCTAAACAATTTCTGACTGGAAGAACCATAGATGTTGAGAGTTAATCCCTTGATTTTGTCGCGCTACATGAACTAGATCTTCGAGGATAGTGGCGCATACGAAATCATTATCATTATTATTAGTATTACCCGGTGGTAACACGTCGAGAAAAATATCCGTGGACTCTGGCGTCTCCACAAGACACTATGCTCAGCCCATTGCTCTTCCGGTGTCATATCAACAACTATAGCAGCATAAGTTAAATCTAAAGTCCGTCTATTTGTAGATGATTGTGTGCTATATTAACAGATACACACATTCAATGATCACATTGCATTTTAAACAGATTTAATACAACTTGAGAAGTCGCAAATAACAGGGGAATTAGTTTCAACACAAATAAATTTCACATCTTGTGTGTAAAAACCAAAACAATGTTTTCTACTACTTAAACAATGAAACCATGGAACATGTACCAACCCTTACATTGGCATCACCATCTCTACCGATGTAGAGTGGTATTCCTTTGTCGCATCAAAAACCTATACACAAGGCATCCTAAAACGAAATAGACGCATATGTCCAATAAACATATAACGGACGGCACATATCGCCCTTGTGCGCGGACCCATATTATCGGAGGGAGGGGACTTCTACAAAACTAGAACGCATCCAAAATCGCGCCGCTCGCTTCATCCCTGGAGACCAATACTGTTCCAGACACCCAGGATCTGTTACAACCATGCTCACTGATCACCGACCCCAATCTCAACACATTAGAAAACAGTTGACGAGACCGAAGACTAAAATTTACAAAAGACACATTCAACCTAAACACTTCTCAGACCATGTTTCGTTCAACTTCGTAATACAGCTGACAAGGAACAAGTAACACCGACCAGTGTAAAAATTCGTTGTTAAGACAATAGTTGGTTGGAATAAACTTAATGAATCACATTTTAGGCTGACTCCATAGATGATTTAATTCTTCTGATTTGCAGTTCACACAGTTAGTAACATAGTCACCCCCCCCCCGTTCATATGCAATAGCTAATAAATTATTAGCTATTGTATCCAATTCAGAGTCAGAACATCACTTTTGATGTTTAATAAATGAAGAATAATTATACTAACAGTTGAAAATAATGTTATAACTATTTTAACATGAATTGTTGCTAATAAGTATTAGTCGTACGAACGATTGTACGGACGCAAATTGTATTTAAGACACGTTTTTTTGCAAATTCGTTTCTTGTCCTAGATGTGTGTATATTTGTAGCTTTGCTATTATTACGACCCTGTATAATTATTCTGTTATAATTAAGGATAACATTCCAGTTTAATAAATAAACTGGCAAATGATCTTACCTATATTTAGATAGAATTTTTTAGTTCTTGCAATTTTAATTGATTTTCTATTTTCAGTATTTCAAGTGTCCCAAAATGATTATGTAATTACAAAGCGCAGAGTGAAGTGAATCCTGGCGAATAGCATGGATTTTGACGTAGCTACAAATAAACACACAGACAGGACAGAATTGGCCTCTTTCGAAAGTAACACCTCTTCTGGTTCTATAAGGAAAGTATATATGACATGTATTTCTGTCTACACCAGGTGTGTTTGAGCAACCGGTGATCAAAGAATTAGAGTACATGTGGCGGCTAGACGATGACTCGGAGCTTCTGGCTCCCGTCACATACGACGTGTTCCGGTTCATGCACAACCGCCATCTTGACTACGGCTACGTGTGGCGCCACCTAGATGCCTTTGACTGCGTGACAGGTTTGTGGGATGCGGCTCGTGAATTTCTAGACAAATCTAAAATCAAGCCACAATTCTTTGACAGGTGGTCAAACCCGTATCTCTTCTACAACAACTTTGAGGTGTCGCGATTATCGGTGTGGCTGTCGGCTGATTACCGCAGCTATGTTGACTATATCGACAGCAAAGGTGGCATCTACTATCATCGATGGGGCGATGCACCAATCAAAGGCATCGCTGTGTCGATATTCATCCCAGAAAATCGCACGCATTTCTTCACCGACATGAAATATCGCCACGGCAGCTTTGTGAATGGTCAGACTAATGCTATCCATGTTAGGTGGTACAATGAAAATCCCCGAATTGGGAGCGTTTTATGAATTTCATCGGGTATAATTATAAGAACAGCGTAGTTGGACCACGGATTAGGCTTTTTTTCGCAAGAATTCTTTTAAAGAATAGCGTTAAAGGGACAATCTGGTGGTTTTTATAATTAAATAACATACAGAATCGATTACATCTAATTTAACAAGATTTAACAAGATTGCCACCTAGAGATTCAACTCTAGATGGCAGGTGGACTAGGAAGCCATTTGGCTTATCGAGAGTCCAACCTATCTATCTAAGTATACCCCGCCCTTCTTAGGTATATGTCAATTTTATTTTAAAATATATTAACACTGCTAGCACCTACACAATCAGCTGATAATCTGTTCCATTCGTTTACTGTTCTTTGTGAAAATGAAAATTTTCTAATATCTAGTCTACACTGCTTCTTTGCTAATGTAACTCCATGTCCTCTAGTCCTTCTCTCTTCCTTGACTGTGAAAAAAATATTTCTGCCAATATTTTCATATCCATTCAATATTTTAAACACCTCAATCTGATCTCCTCTCAATCTTCTGGTTTCTAGTGTTGTTAAGCCACATTCTTTTAGACGCATTTCATAACTAATATTCCTGAGTGTTTGTATCATTTTGGTTGCTCTCCTTTGTACTCTTTCTAGCATATCAATATCCTTCTTGCGATATGGCCTCCATGCTTGTATACAATATTCTAAGTGAGGCCTAACTATTGTTTTATACAGCGGTATTATTAGTTCTTTTTCTTTGTACACTATATTTCGCCTAATTAATCCAAGAATTTGGTTTCCCTTCGCTGCTGCAATTCCACACTGCTCTGATACCTTCATGTCAGCACTAATAGTTAACCCTAAGTCCTTTTCCTTTGAGGTAGTATTTAGTACAGTATCACCCATTGTATATTGTGCATCTTCATTCCCATGTCCTGTGTGAAGGCACTTACACTTTCCAAAATTAAACAGCATTTGCCACTTCTCAGACCATTCTATCAACTTATTAAGATCATCTTGTAAATGCTGTCTATCTGCATCACTTTTAATTTTCCTAAACACTTTTGTGTCGTCCGCAAACTTCAACACCTTGCTTGTTATGTCATCATCCAAATCATTGATATATATTAAGAATAAAATAGGTCCCAGTACTGATCCCTGCGGTACTCCACTCAAAACCGGTTTCCAGTTTGAAACCTCCCCATCAACTACTACTCTTTGTCTTCTACCAATAAGCCATTTTTCTATCCAGTTGATCATTCCATTTCCTATGCCATGGGCCTTTAGTTTAAGTAGTAGTCTTTGGTGTGGCACTTTGTCAAAGGCTTTTTAAAATCTATGTAGATTATATCTACTGGTGATCCCTCATCTAGCCACTTTGTGACATCTTCCAAAAAAAATAACATATTTGTTAAGCATGACCTCGCTTTTAAAAACCCATGTTGAGATGGGTTTATCAATTTATTTTTAACAAGAAAATCAACCAGGTGATCTTTAATTAGTCTTTCTAATAGTTTGCAAATCACCGATGTTAAACTCACTGGTCTATAGTTCTCTGACTTGTTTCTCGAACCTTTTTAAATAATGGTATAATGTTTGCTTCTTTCCATTCTAACGGAACTATTCCCTCCTCTAATGACAAATTGAACACTGTTGCAAGCGGTATGCTGATTTGTTCTACAATTTCCAATAGTAATTTGGGAGGAATCCCATCTACTCCAGGTGATTTATTATCCTTCATATCTCTTATTTTCATAGCTACCATTGTTGGGGTTACAATTAGTTGTCCTAAATAGTCAAACTCTCTCCCCTTTGAACTTAGTCTCAAGTACTGGTAATATACTAATATCTTCCCTGGTAAACACCGAACTAAAGTACTCATTTAGGTTTTCTGCCATTAAGAATCCCTCTGTTATTATGTTTCCATCACTACCTTCTAGAGGACCGACCTTATCCTGAACTTTCTGTTTACTTCGAACATACGCATAAAAACTCTTGCTGTCATGTTTTATATTAAAAGCTATTTTTTGTTCGTAGCTTCTCTTTGAATTTCTAATTTCAGCTGTAGCTTGATTAAGTGCTTCTTTATAAATGCTATAGTCTTCTTCACTTCCGGTATGTCTATATGTCTTCCACATCATTTGCTTGTACTTGATTTTTCTAATGGCTTCCTTCGATAAGTGTTTCTTCTTTGACCGTTTCCCCTGTTTTTCAAGGGGACAAAT
Organism: Ridgeia piscesae; assembly: GCA_025642075.2. NCBI lineage: Eukaryota > Metazoa > Annelida > Polychaeta > Sabellida > Siboglinidae > Ridgeia > Ridgeia piscesae. Next base: position 85,460 of record JAODUO010000087.1, on the reverse strand, counting down.
TTGTCAACGACGCAGTCAATTTCACTCTTTAAAATATTCCAGCATTCTGTTGCTGTCTTATTCTTCAGTGTGTTATTCCAGTCTATCTTTGCTAAATATTCCCTCATGTCCTTATATCTTCCTTTGTGAAATTTTTTCCTGTACCTTATTTTTCTATTCCGTTCTGCCTTTACTTTGATGATAAAATGTATCTGGTTGTGATCACTACACCCCAGTGGCTCACATATCTTGACATTATCAACAAATTCCTTCTGTGAGCTCAATACTATGTCTAACACGTTCTCGCCCCTGGTTGCTTCTAACACATGTTGAGAAAGGAAACTATCTTGTACTAAATTTAAAAACTCTTGATCCTCTCTCCCGGTACTCTGTAGAGATGTCCACTGTATATGCCCATGGTTAAAATCCCCCATAATAATACAGTCCCGTTTACTCACTTCTTTGATAGCGTTATGTATTTTTCATTCTCTTCCATGCTTATGTTTGGACTCCGATACACTAACCCAACAGTTAATGTTGACTTTCCTGTAACTATGTTACACCAGACAGCATCTTCACATTCTGCTTCTTTTACTAATTTTATTTCATAAGCTTGGATGGATTCTTTAATATATAAAATAACTCCGCCTCCCCTTCTTCCTAATCTATCTTTCCTAAACATTACATACCCTGTCATTCCTAATTCAGCATCTGATATATCAGGTGTGGCCCAAGATTCAGTTATACCTATTATGTGAGGGTCAATATCTTCTACCATAATGTTTAGTTCATTTCTTTTGTTTACTATGCTCCTTGCATTTAAACAAACACATTTATAACCAAATTCCGTAGGGCTTTCCAGGCTGTTCTTTGCTGATGTCTTTTTGCTATCTTTATCTATGCCTCTAGTATTTGGCTTCTCTGTGTATCCCCCTGCGAAACTAGTTTAAAAAGTTGCAACCTGTTCCATTATTCATCGATCGAAGAAGGTTCTCGGAGAACACTGCTGCGCCCTTTCCGCTTAGATGGAGGCCATCTCTCATAAACATGTCTTCTTTACCAACAAAATATCCCCACAAATCTACAAATCCAACTCCTTCTTCTTCACACATCTGCTCTAATAGTCCGTTAATGGCCATCCTCTTGCAATTTCTAAATGTTGTTCCCCTTCCCCTCATCACTGGCAAGATTCCTGAGAGTATGATCTGTTCAACTCTCGTCTTCTTCAGTGTCTCTACCAACTCTCTGTATCTCTTTACTATCCTGGTTGTTCCATCCCTGTCTGCATTGTTCGTCCCTACATGTACTAATATAGACCCCCCTTGGCCATGCCCCAAAACTTTCTCTACCCGTTCAGTCACAACACAGTGCCTCCTCAAGTGTGTTATAGAGATATGTAAAAGGCTACGTTTGTGTTTTGCACCTAACAGTTAATACAAACCAATAATTTGCAACTACACTCAACCGTTAGACTTGAGTCAAGGATATGCCGTTAAAACATCTTCTCTGACATTTAAATGAAGACAGGTTCAGTAAAACACATAAGAACAGTCTTGCATGTTGTAGATTATATTTTATTATGTTTGTTATTATTATTTATGTTTGTTACAATAATTTAAAAACATTACCTTCCATTAAATTGAGAGCCTGGATGGTTTCCTAGCGAATGGGCATTCGGTAGATATGTTACATGTCTGGTAGCACTAACAAACAGAAAGTTCATGTTCTACGTCACCCGGTACTAGTTTATTGATATCGTACACGATAGCACCGTTACGAATCCAACGTTTTGGTTGTGTTTAGACATGGAGTGTGGTTTTAAATGCCCAAACAGTCAGTGGTGACCTGCTTTGTTCATGTACGTTATTGATTATAACAACAAAAATAATACTTGTGTATGTGTGTGTGTGTGTGTGTGTGTGTGTGTGTGTGTGTGTGTGTGTGTGTGTGTGTGTGTGTGTGTGTGTGTGTGTGTGTGTGTGTGTGTGTGTGTGTGTGTTGTGTGTGTGTATATATGTGTATATATACGACATATATATATATATATATATATATATATATATATATATATATATATATATATATATATATATATGTCGTACATTAATAGAATAAAACCGGTATCTGTGTAACTGATCACGCTGTGTTTCCTATATATGCCTTCTATTGTTATTTGTGGAAATGATCAAAGGACATAAATATAATATGTTCTTGGTTGGAACGTGCACAATATGACCATAACAGTAACATAAATATAATATGTTCTTGGTTGGAACGTGCACAATATGACCATAACAGTAACATAAATATAATATGTTCTTGGTTGGAACGTGCACAATATGACCATAACAGTAACATAAATATAATATGTTCTTGGTTGGAACGAGCGCAATATGACCATAACAGTAACATAAAAATAATATGTTCTTGGTTGGAACCAGCGCAATATGGCCGTAACAGTAACATAAATATAATATGTTCTTGGTTGGAACCAGCGCAATATGACCGTAACAGTAACATAAATATAATATGTTCTTGGTTGGAACCAGCGCAATATGACCGTAGTGATGGTATGTACGTAAACTATAGTGCAGTCTTAAATAGCGCAGTAGCCATTCCTTTGAATTGTCAAAGACGGCTGTCAACATCACTGCTGCTTTTCACATATTCATCCAAATCATCGGACATAACAGGCCTTGACATTAAGCTTGTGTATCCACTGGCCCGGGGGGGGGGGGCAGTAGATTTGAAAAGTTACTGGCCCCCAAAACAGTTACTGGCCCGAATATTGTAAACAAAATATGCTGCTAACGAGGTGCACATCGCTTTAGAAGACCAAGTTTCGACAGGAGTGACGTCATGAAGACTTTATGAAGCTCTTATGTTGCATGTTTTAATGTTAATTTTTCAGATTAGATTGCAACAATAAAAAGAGAAAAGTCGACGTTAAATGAAATGTTTTAGTCGTGATGTCAGTCTGCTAATATAAAATCTGAGGCAACATTAACATTATACAAGTTTAGCATAGAAATTGAATATCAACCTCAATGACTACAGTCAACATCTTCTGTCAGTGTTGTGTCTCTTCTACATATCACATAATAGTCAGTTTAAATAAAAAATAAAATAAACCAAAACCTAACAGTACAATATTATTTATTACAGCTTGCATGGTCGGCCATTTTATGAGCTCGAACATTATAAAAACAAACTTTTTCATATTTAATATTAACAATTGATTCACTCATTGACACTTTCTATTAATAGTTCGTTTTGCATAATTGCATAGAGACTTGGGGCTTGAAACTGTAGCTGTCTGTCATTAAAAACATTTGTTAGTGTTGGTTGTGCCTAAAAACTGTTATTGCAGAATCAGGCATACGTGATACCATGATAAATTAGCGTTTGAATGCATGTAACCCGTGCCCCATTTAATGACAGGCTAGCCTATGACTATGTAAACATCGCGTCTGTGTGCGAGGCCAAGAGTCCATGTGCGCCGGTGACAGCGTGTAAGCGGGCCGAAACACTTGCCCTCTTTCTTCCAAGAATGTTTTACAAAACCCACCGCTGCAGGAATCGTCGTTTGCAACATTACCAAACGTTTGATAGTATATAAAATTGCATAGATGTCTTTCCATTACTAAATGTGCACTAGCGTTTTATCATTCACGCAGACAACAACGACATCGCCAACCATCCATAGCCAACGGCAACGTGTAACAAGATCGCTGATTTGGTGAATAATTAGTGATTCCCACCATTCGCCAATCATGCGAGCGTTTACAAAATTATCTTCCTTTCATATGTTAATGATCTGTCAGACGTCATACATTCCTCGCCAAACAGTTCGCAGACGACTGCCTCCACATTAAGAGCATCAGCCTGAACTGACAGAGACCAGTACGCCATCTATATGGATATGTCATCACCGGAGCTGTGAAAGAAGAATTGGCAGATGTAATTCAATCAAGAATAGCCCACATTCATCTGTCATGCCGAAGAAAACCAATCCAGCCAATGGAACAACATACACCAACCATCCAAAACAAAATGCATGACACATCCGACGCACATAGATACGTTGGCGTCACAATCACCAACAACCTAACACGGTTACTACATGCAGCGTCAGTAGCAGGGAAAGCAGAATACTAGCTTTCCTGCGTCGTAACATCAAACTACTCATCAAAACTCACGGTCAATTTCCTACACCTCCATAGTTGTGGCACACGTGCGCCTCTGTTGGTTGGAACCTCAATCTCCAGAAGCACAATCAGTATCAACCAGAGAGAATATGGCGATTACGGAGACAAAGTATCAGGACGTGTTGACATATGACAGGGCTGTGTTTAAAGAAGTGCATTCTTATGTAGCGCAGTATCCAACCCTCGTGATTGCTTAAAGTGCTTTACACTTTAATTACCCGCTGGCAGACCTGTTCAATCGAACGCCATTTTAACTTCTACGGTAAGCATTCAGGCACGCTGTTATTAATGTGTGTGTGTGTGTGTGTGTGTGTGTGTGTGTGTGTGTGTGTGTGTGTGTGCGTGCGTGCGTGCGTGCGTGCGTGCGTGCGTGCGTGCGTGCGTGCGTGCGTGCGTGCGTGCGTGCGTGTTTGAGTGTGTGTGTGAGTGCGCGCGCGTGTGCGTGCGTGCATGAGTGCGTGCGTGCGGTCGGGCGTGTGTGTGCACATACAGTCTGAATAATATCAACGTTCAACTTCGCGTGAAACAAATTAACTTACTCCATCACTGTCCTTTGATCATTACTTAAAAACCGACACATTGTAATTTTGAAGTGATATATAGACTTGGCCCATATGTGCAGTATAAAGCATGAATCTAAGACATTGTGTCCACCACATTACATATTTGTTTAATATGTAGCTTAATTTCTTTTCTCTCTACGTAATAATATAATTTTGTATATAATAATTTATTATTATTTGCGATACGTACATTTAAATTATGACATGCTGTTCTCGTAAAGATTTGTATGTTGTAAAAAATGAACATTTTTAACCATAGTTTAGTTATAACACTGATATTGAAACAAATCACGTATTGTGACAGAATTATGCCAATGTTGGGATGACCCATTCAACAGCATGGTGTTTTTTTTGCATTAACAAATTGAAATGCTGATTGAGATACGTATTGTAATCCTGATAAATGACTCTAATTAAATGAAAAATGCATTGATTAAAATACATATTTCATTCTGTGTGAAAACGCCGTCAGTCAAATGTGCCTACACTCGAATAGACGCTACTCCCGTAACATTTCGTAGTCAATCGTAGATGGAGCCAACAAGTTCCCGCCGACGAAATAACGCAGCCGAAGGGACCTCGAAGCGTAAAAGGCAAGCTGTAATCGAGGCAATACTGTCGCGATGGTGTCTTCAGCTGTCAATGATCGGCTATACAGTACCCATGCCTGTGCATAAACCCGAGTTTTTGCTTGTTAACTCCAATGGCGGTGATTGTTTTGAACTGATATGTTTTTGAAGTTTTCTTTACCATAAGCATTAAACACACGATGGACCGAAGCAAGTCTGTTGCCAAGCGTCCGACCAAAAAAGGCAAGTCGTAAGCGGATGTGGGTTCACGCTTGCATCTGTCGGTCACTCAGTCAGTGTTGAACCACAGACACTGAGTGACTGACTCAGTTGATACTTTTTAAGGGAGGGAGGCTTAAACGCTTGATCAACCATTGCCAAAACACAAGAACATAGCATTTATAGGATATGTGACAATGATTTGATGAGCACGGAGCCATTGTAATTTATTTTTTAAACTTGGTCTTGGACATCTTTCATTCTTTGGTCTGACATTCACATTACAGTGTAATACTGATTAGATACTTGATTAGACTAGTAGGCGTTACTCTCAAGGGGCCCAAGTCCAAGACAAGCAAAATTTATTTTTGTTTGAGTCGCTCCTATGCAATCAATTTTTTTTAATTACTTCATTGATTGATATTTTGGCATCACAGATAATATATTGTGGCCTTTTATAAAGGCGATGGTTATTTTCAAGAGCAGATATGGTTGAACAGCCATTATACCCGAATAGCCTGGGGAACTATTCTTCCGGATACAGACAAAAAGCTCATGTAGCACACTATTTGACAGGATAAATACGGACAAATAGCCCGAGATCGATATGAACAAATAGCCCATGTTTGCGTATTTGCTATTTGACTGGATAAATATGCACAAATAGCCCAACATCGAGCATATGCTATATGGCCGGACAGATGAAAGATTGTTAGATGCAACTTGGAAGACTCTGGTACTTCTACCTTCTCATGAACACATGTTAACCAATAATATAACCAAGATTCGACTCTTTAAGCTATATTTTTGCACAAATTGAATCAAATACTGCTATACTATAGATTAAAAAAGTATGTTTAAATTGTAAAATAAGGTTTGATTCATGTGTTCGACTTACGGGCCGGCCAATAGATATGTCACTCTCACAACACATGGTACAGATGGGAGCCATGCCCACTTATGTAGCCTTGTTTTATTTTACTTGTCAATTTTTACAAATATGACATAATACGAAGAAGACCAAAACAACATGTAATTTTTGTTTGCTGCTACGCAAAAAGATAGATCAACTATTCATTTGAATGCCTGTTTGAAATAAAAGTTAAATTACAATATAAATAACCAACAATTACAAAAGCATTTTAAACATAGATTTGGCATTGGGAACACATCTGAGTGATATCATATTCGGGAATTTCATAATCAATTCCTGTGCATATACATTTCAAATTGTTACCCCAATTTGCTGAATCCATTGACAAAACTGTTTCAAAGTGCGTACACCTAACATATAATCTTGTATATTTTCGAGTTTGGTAAGAAATCATGACTGTTTCACTGATGGAGTACATGTAATTTACACGTCATTATCTCATGAACATTAATTAGGCCTGAGTAGTGTGGTGTTTGAACTTTTTTCATTGGTTATTAATCAGTGTAATACACTTTTATTTCGGACATGCATACAACTGATTTGTTTACTAGATTTAACTCAGACATGTCATATATTTTTGTTCCTAAGACTAAGCTCAACGTAAGCAAAAGTGCTTTCTCTGTAGCTGCACTAACAATCTGGAATCAACTCCCCATTACAATTAAATCTTCTGAAACAATAGCCATCTCTTGTAAAAAAAGCCTAAAAACATTTGTTCAAAATTGCCTTTCCATCATAAATTTTTGGTGGTTTTCTGCTCCAGTGACAACTCTTGCCTGTCCCCGTTTCTGGTTATGTGTAATGGCTTTATTTGTTATGCCTCTGAGCTTGACTTTTCAAGAATATCTAGGCACTATAGATATGTTAAAATTACTATTGCTACCGTTATATAACAGGGCACCATATTCCCGTTTTTGCACTGGAATGTATATTAATTAAGTAAATAAAAAAAATACATTGTTTATATAGGGATGCCTAAAACCAAATGTGTTTGAGAGTAATGGCTATTTCCAAGATGTTCATGTTTCACAGATTATTTAAAATATACCATGGCAGCATGGTTTAGTGCCCATTAAATCAAGGTCACATATCCTGTAAATGGTATGTTCTTATGTTTAGGAATGATTGTTCAAGCGTTTTCTGCCTTCCCCATAAGTGCTAGTGATAATAACTTAATTAGGAAAAAGGAAATTACGTTTTAAACCATATCAAATTACTTTGTTCAAAGAAGGCTGCATCATGGCAGAATCTTATTTAAAAATAATAATGGCAGCAAGATAATGTTGCCATATAATGGTAATTATGCTATGTTTAACTGTTAGTGATGCCAAATGTAACTTGCATTAAATTGCTGAACACTGCATATTTCATTTCGACAATGTCCAAGGCAAATATACAGGCTTATCCAAGAGCTAGGGTAACTAGTATTCAAATGAGTTATGAAACAGACATTTCACGAAATAGCATTGCAGTGGTTAAAATGAAAAGAAGAAAGATTCAACAAGAGTTTTAGACTTCATGACTTCTCAAACTTTGTTGACATTTTTGCCATTAAATTACTATAATATTTCCTACAATTATGTGAGCTTGATATTTTTGTACAGTTTTTGCCAATATTATTGCACACAATTGTTTTCAAGTCTGAACTGTATTGATTCTTGTTTCAGTTCCTCCTCCAGGGGATTTCTTTGCGTTAGGTAAGTCACAAGTACATATTGTGTTACATATGTAATGTGTGCCTGTCTTGCCAGACATGGGCTAATTAAATAATTCCAATTGTTATGAGTTAACTAACATCATAAAAATTACTTCTAGAAAGTTATTTGTGTCATACCTGCTGTGTACGCAAGAGTTGGGGACAACTTCAGTTTAAGACAGGCACAGTTTTGAAAACTGTTTGTATATTTGTCAAATTCTCTATGTTCATAGTCGTCATCAATAAATTAGAAATGCTATGCACACATAATGATACATGTAACACATTACTGTTCACAGAGAAAAGTTAACTTGGGAAAGTGAATTTCTTCAAAATGTAAATTACTAAATAACATCCTTTGAAGCGTCATGTTGTCATGTAGAAAGAGCACCATTTTAAGTGCATTTGGCACATGATTTTAGTTGGGATATATTAGATAAATGATGTTACTATTACAAATTCTGTTGAAATTAATAATTAAAGAAGTACATAAACAGATAAACTACATATTGAAGCACCATGAGTTGTAATCCTCACCCTGGTGGTGTAATTGTAATAGCATTGCTACATCACGTCATTGCTGTGATTGACTTCTCTGTTTGCAGGTTCAAAGACAGACTCAAAGGTGCCTTCTGCGGGTCAGCCTCGGAAGACACTCCCAGCGAGCATGAGCTTACCTTTGAAGCGAGACTCTCCATCCCTGCCTGGACTTGGGCTCACCTCCAAGAAACCCAAGATGTCCCAGACATTTACACCTCTGGGTCGTCCAGGTGATGCTGAAAGACGTGGCTCTCCCACTGTGCAGGTGTATCTGTACGAAGAACTCGCGAAAGAAGGTATGGCAACGGAGGTTTGGCTTGGGTAATTCCTCGACACTCATTCGCACTTTCTAGCTTTACAGGTGATGATAACTGTTCACGTTGAATCGTGATCATTTTGGGAAGCTCAGTTTTTCGGTCAACGTATAAACATACATGTGACTGGTGGGCCAATAGGTAGTGGCTGTGTTTATATTGATCTGACACTAGTGTTGACAGTTTGGCATATTTGTATTAGAGTGACACACTAGTGTTGTCAATTTAATTTAGTATATGTAGGTTGACAGTTTGGTATATATGTATGTCAATGTGACAGCTATGTTGACAGTCTGATATATGTAGGTCGACATGATTGACATACATGTAGTCAGGACTATGTAGGTTGACATACCATACATGTTGACAATTTAATATGTATAGATTGGCATGACACATTAGTGTTCAAAGGTCAGTGTTGACAGTCTGATGTATGTGTGTAGGTTGATGTGAATGACACATGTGTTGACAGTTTGGACTGTGTAGATTGATGTGACACCATTGTTGACAGTTTGGTGTGTCTAGGTTGTGAGGTAGATGTGACACCATTGTTGACAGTTTGGTGTGTCTATGTTGTTGTGAGGTCGATGTGACACCAGTGTTGACAGTTTGGTGTGTCTAGGTTGTGAGGTCGATGTGACACCAGTGTTGACAGTTAGGTGGGTCTAGTTTGTTGTGAGGTCGATGTGACACCAGTGTTGACAGTTTGGTGTGTCTAGGTTGTTGTGAGGTTGATGTGACACCAGTGTTGACAGTTTGGTGTGTCTAGGTTGTTGTGAGGTCGATGTGACACCAGTGTTGACAGTTTGGTGTGTCTAGGTTGTTGTGAGGTCGATGTGACACCAGTGTTGACAGTTTGGTGTGTCTAGATTGTTGTGAGGTCGATGTGACACCAGTGTTGACAGTTTGGTGTGTCTTGGTTGTTGTGAGGTTGATGTGACACCAGTGTTGACAGTTTGGTGTGTCTAGGTAGATATGACACCAGTGTTGACAGTTTGGTGTGTCTAGGTTGTTGTGAGGTCGATGTGACACCAGTGTTGACAGTTTTGTGTATGTAGGTCATTGTAAGGTCGAAGTGACACCAATGTTGACAGAATGGTGTGGTGTTGTTGTAGTTGACCCAGCAGACTTCCTCAGCAGTATGACAGAGGCAGAAGACAGCAACGACGACGAGAAGATTGAGGCGTTGTTATGTGGGGCGGTCAAGTACCTCAAAATGAACCGTGCCAAGCCTGACCCCGCCATCTACCTCGCCCTAATGCATCTCGCACGCAGTCGACCCTCATTCTTTGGCAGCGAAGTTGTTATTGAGGTAAGTCACTTCTAGAATACCCGAGGTGAGCCCATGCATCATGCTGATATTTGAACTTGTTTAATAAAATTTCATATATTTGATTTGGACCCACGGGTTCAAATTTCATATGATGTTTGGACCCTTGGTTTTTTATCTTATATAACACTGGGAAAGGCATAATTTGATCTGAAATGTAAATTTAGAAAAATACACACCCAAAGGTTTGATTGCACGTATTTCCCAGGTTATTAAATAATTAATAACGTGTCATCATAATTGTTTTGTGATTTGATACATGTGATAATATTGGTAATTGTTTTAGAATTGAATACATCACATAAAACAGCATTAGAAAATTCCGCTTGCCCGTGACAACTGGATTTGCCACTGGACAATTTAAATCGTTACTACTTGCCCATGGGACGATTAAGATAGGATGTAGGGCAGCACTGTTCTTTTCAGCTACACCTACAAAGTCTAAGAGGCACTGCCATAGACAGGGTTATCCACACACCCTATTCAACTGTAATTATTATTAATTACTTTGGAAACATTACTTTGAATAAGTAGGTTTTGAAATCTGACTTTTGAAATGTAGTTGTGGGACAAGTGAATTGTTATATGGACAAGTGAATTGTTATATGGACAAGTGAACTGTTTTTCTACTCCAGATGAATTTCAAACCCTGCAAAACCTGAGTTGAGTTGCTGTGTTGTAGGCCTTCTGCAGCCTGCTCAAGCGAGACGTGTCGATGAACTTCAAGGCAAAAGGCAATGCGCTTGTGTCCGTGCTCACTTGCAATGTCATGATGGCCGCCTTCCAGGATGAGGAGAACTGGCCAGACAGCTTTGTCAAGGTTTGCATTTGCCTCTGTGGTCTTGTTATTGGTCTGGGAAACAGTTAAAAGTCGTGGTACTGGCGCTTGGTGCATTTGACAAAGTTTTATTATATTTGACAAGGATTGCTGACATAAACAACAGCCGTATTTGTAACACTTTTCGGACAGTGTGTATAATATTTTGCCGCAAAATTGAGGTATGTTTTACTCTATACATACTATAGATTTTATATGTCAAAGAGTCAAAATGATCGTTGATCACACAAGATTGTTATTGATTAATTGATCATAAGGCACACAGCTTTTGGAAGAGAACAACAAGGAAGGGAAATGTATATTGACCCTAAACAGGCAGACCCCGACAGAACAATAAGATGCATAACAGCCTTGTGTCCATAAGGGCCAAATATTATTTTAACCAAATGAAATTAAAATACAAATACGTTGCTTTTCCAGATTTAAGTTCAAATGCAACTACTTTTTTCCAATACAAATACATTGCAATTAGTGATTCAGATATGATACAGATACATACATGATTTGATGATTTTACTACACAGTACACATTGGAGGAATCCTGGCTTCTTTTGTGGATATTTACACAACAGGTGACAGCAGGATTCTTTGAAGCACCTTCCCAGTCAAAACCAGGTTTAACCCGCTTTTATGGCTTACCACTCATTTATAGATGCCAATGTTTGACCAGCAGCTTCACTGTAGGCCATTTTTCAGTGCTGCCTACCCACTATTGACCGTGACATAGGTGTGAAAATATTCTGTCTTGACTCTTGAGCCAGTCAAACTATGTGATGCAATGCTTTGCGTTTTGTTTACATAAATATAAAATACAAATACATACACTTAATTGACAATATAAATACATGCACTTTTTTGAGTTCCAATACAAATACACAACATTTCTGTATTCAAATGCAAATACTGTTTTAGATCGCACCCTGCTTGTGTCTGTTTCAGGTACTACTGGAAGACTCGCTGGGCGAGCGTGTGTGGGTGGACCGTGCAGACTGCAAGATGTTTGTGCAGAACGTCCAGTCGGCCTTTAACACTAAGTTTCGAAGCACCACAAGCTCAGACACGAAAGCTGATCAGCTGGTCTCGGCAGGTATGTGTTGCCAGGGTTATCATGCCGGTGTAGAAATGACAGACATCGGTAATTTGCATTGTCAATTTTAGGGATGTAGATTTTGTTAATGAATTTTTTTGTTAAACAGTTATATAATCCCACTAAAATCTAATATATACAATCTTCACAAATTTTATTTTCAGGAGCAACTTCATTAGTATATCGCCACCTACCATATCTACATTTGACTTCCAACATGACCTTTAATAATCCAGCTATGATTCACCAAAAACGTTTAATAATTACATACAGTGTAGTTCAAAGGACTCCAGGGCCTCTTGACATAGGCATGTCTGTGTCATTGTATGAATTCTTCATAGTTTCAGTAAACGGCATTGGTGGAATAATCCACATACTCTAGCTTACACGTTTCTAGGTTAGTCTATCATTTATCCGGTAACCATGTCAACTTGGACATGTAAACCGGGAACCAAAATGTTTGGATTAACACGGTTCATATAAACAGCGTTTACCAAACATAGATGAAACAAGGAGTGTGGATGACTTGACCTTTGACCCTGGTTGTAGGAGCGAGCCCCTCCCAGACAAGCAGCTTTGGGGAAGACGAGGACAGAAGTGTTGACTCAACGGCGGACAACGGCAGTAGTCGACCTAGTTCATCCCTCAGTGAGGACATCTCCTCCATTGTATTCCCACGGTCAGTGTCTGTGCCACTAGTTGACATATTTAGTGTAGGATTGCACAGTAGGAACCTTTGTTTACATATCTCTTAAGCATTTCAATCCTACAGCCCTGATCCCGCCCGGTGCAGCAAAATTTACAACCTAATTTGAAGTCAAGATTTGAGTACCAAAAGATGCATTTTATTATTAGGGATATTATATGTTTTCTGAAAATACGATAATTAGCGAGTAAAATGAACTGTACTATATCACATTGACAACACGGTACGTTGCACTTCCTCCGGTTTCATGCTGTACCTTTCATCATCACTTGTGTCCGATTATCGATCAAAAATAGTCCTGCTGTCACGGTGAGTTTCTTTGCAAAGTTCGTCAACATCGTCGTAGTTTCAAATGTCATCATTCGATATAGTCTCTTCGCTAAAACTATTAAATAAAACGTCCATAATATGATAACAAATCACTGGTTGAACTACTGTCTTCTGCCATTGTGGCAGTCGTATATTAGGATAATCCATCTTCAAAAATGGGGAAAATCTCCATAAATTATTACTGAGCGATAATAAACTACAACAGCGATTATACAGGTAATTTATTCAGCTTGCCTACCATATGTAACAAATGGCTCCACATAATGGATAAATATGAGTTAAAACAGTTTCAAAGGCAAAGATTGCCAGAGCCAGAATAGGGGCCTGCCATACAGAAGTGTCATAGTTGGTGTGGCTGTTAGGTCGGCATGTTGTATACAAATGATTAAAAAAGCTTTACAGTTTTTACCCTCACATGTATTATTTCTATTTATTTGAGCTGGTTCGCCATGGTGTATTGTGAAGTCGTACTGTTGACTGTTTGTAACAAGTCAATTTTTGTAATAAGGTTAGTTTAAGATACACAAAGTATTGCGTACGTTTTTATTTCTTCCATGAGCAAGGCTGGGGTATATTCCCTTTAATCAATTCCAAGTAATTTTCTTTAAGTTTTCTTTTTCAAATTCTTGCTCAGATCAGTTCCAGTTAAACTCCTTTTCTGCCCCTGACTAAACTCACATACACCCTCGCACACATCCTCACATGCCAGGGGTTGCTGCAGCTGATTACGTCTGTCCCAGCTCCTCTATGCCCTCACACATCCCTTTCAAAAACACCAGCCAATGAAATCCTTCTCAAGCTATGTGATCGCCTCCGGTCATGTGATAGCATGTGACAGCCACACACTGCTCATATTACACGCAATAGAAACAAATATTCAAATACCATTTGGGGGGGTTGTTATATTGGAATTCCCATTTGGGGCAATTCAAATTGGGGCTGGTATTAGCACTGTTCTCACGGGTGAAGCATCATGATTGGCAATGTCAGTAAACTAGTTCAACTAGACTAAATCTGGGATTTCTCTTAGGGGATTTGCCAGGGGTAGTTTGCAAGGTTATCAGACCTAGCTTGCAAGGATGGACACCAGTATTATTACTGGCAGTACTAATTCTTTCTTGTGCTGTATGTTTTTTGGACAGCCTAGAATTGAATAATTTCTGTATGTGTGTTTACATGCAGTCATTGTGTTATATGTTGCTGTTTACATATGGTCATTGTGTTATATGTGGCTGTTTACATACGGTCATTGTGTTATATGTGGCTGTTTACATATGGTCATTGTGTTATATGTGGCTGTTTACATATGGTCATTGTGTTATATGTGGCTGTTTACATATGGTCATTGTGTTATATGTGGCTGTTTACATATGGTCATTGTGTTATATGTTGCTGTTTACATATGGTCATTGTGTTATATGTGGCTGTTTACATATGGTCATTGTGTTATATGTGGCTGTTTACATATGGTCGTTGTGTTATATGTGGCTGTTCGGTTGACACAACAATGTGTTGATGTTTTGGTGTTGTGGTGCTGCAGGTACACCTACCAGCAGGTGAGCATCGAGACAAACGTGCTGGACCTGTTGCGAGATCACCTGACCCGACGCCAGCCAATGGATGGAGGCTCTCGCAACCTGCTGCGAGTGATGGCCGTAGCATGCGGCTACAGCGAAGTACGCACCATGGCTGCTCAGAGACTTGAGATGTGGCTGCAGAACCCAAAGGTATGGTGCAGGGCACAACAGCTGAGGGACGAACATGAGCACTTTAGAAGTTCCTCGTCTGTCCTGTTAGGGCCTCGTCATGGATAAGGCTACAATTTCTCTTTCTCATTGTAATGACAGTGTGTATAAACTGTGCTTTTACCTCCTGATATCTTTGTGTATGAACAGTGCTTGAAGTAGACCCATCCAGCCCAGACCTTGCTGATATATTTTGTACATGTGCTTGTTGCTGACTAAGGCGACCCAGGACCTAATATCTGTGTACATGAACTATGCTTGTAGTTGACCTAATATCTTTTGTACATGAACTATGCTTGTAGTTGACCTAATATTTGTGTACATAACTGCTTGTTGCTGACTAAGGCGACCCAGGACCTAATATCTGTGTACATGAACTATGCTTGTAGTTGATCTAATATTTGTGTATATGAACTATGCTTGTAGTTGACCTAATATCTGTGTACATGAACTATGCTTGTAGTTGATCTAATATTTGTGTATATGAACTATGCTTGTAGTTGACCTAATATCTGTGTACATGAACTGTGCTTGTAGTTGACCTAATGTTTGTGTACATAACTGCTTGTTGCTGACTAAGGCGACCCAGGACCTAATATCTGTGTACATGAACTATGCTTGTAGTTGATCTAATATTTGTGTATATGAACTATGCTTGTAGTTGACCTAATATTTGTGTACATAACTGCTTGTTGCTGACGAAGGCGACCCAGGACCTAATATATGTGTACGTGAACTGTGCTTGTAGTTGACCTAATATCTGTGTACATGAACTATGCTTGTAGTTGATCTAATATTTGTGTATATGAACTATGCTTGTAGTTGACCTAATGTTTGTGTACATAACTGCTTGTTGCTGACGAAGGCGACCCAGGACCTAATATATGTGTACATGAACTGTGCTTGTAGTTGACCTAATATTTGTGTACGTGAACTGTGCTTGTAGTCGACCTAATATATGTGTACGTGAACTGTGCTTGTAGTTGACCTAATATCTGTGTACGTGAACTGTGCTTGTAGTTGACCTAATATATGTGTACGTGAACTGTGCTTGTAGTTGACCTAATATATGTGTACATGAACTGTGCTTGTAGTCGACCTAATATATGTGTACGTGAACTGTGCTTGTAGTCGACCTAATATATGTGTACGTGAACTGTGCTTGTAGTTGACCTAATATCTGTGTACGTGAACTGTGCTTGTAGTTGACCTAATATATGTGTACATGAACTGTGCTTGTAGTTGACCTAATATATGTGTACGTGAACTGTGCTTGTAGTCGACCTAATATATGTGTACGTGAACTGTGCTTGTAGTCGACCTAATATCTGTGTACGTGAACTGTGCTTGTAGTTGACCTAATATATGTGTACGTGAACTGTGCTTGTAGTTGACCTAATATCTGTGTACGTGAACTGTGCTTGTAGTTGACCTAATATCTGTGTACGTGAACTGTGCTTGTAGTTGACCTAATATATGTGTACGTGAACTGTGCTTGTAGTTGACCTAATATCTGTGTACGTGAACTGTGCTTGTAGTTGACCTACTATCTGTGTACGTGAACTGTGCTTGTAGTTGACCTAATATCTGTGTACGTGAACTGTGCTTGTAGTTGACCTAATATCTGTGTACGTGAACTGTGCTTGTAGTTGACCTAATATCTGTGTACGTGAACTGTGCTTGTAGTTGACCTAATATCTGTGTACGTGAACTGTGCTTGTAGTTGACCTGATATCTGTGTATGTGAACAGTGCTTGTAGTTGACCTAATATCTGTGTACGTGAACTGTGCTTGTAGTTGACCTAATATATGTGTATGTGAACTGTGCTTGTAGTTGACCTAATATCTGTGTACGTGAACTGTGCTTGTAGTTGACCTAATATCTGTGTACGTGAACTGTGCTTGTAGTTGACCTAATATCTGTGTACGTGAACTGTGCTTGTAGTTGACCTAATATCTGTGTACGTGAACTGTGCTTGTAGTTGACCTGATATCTGTGTACGTGAACTGTGCTTGTAGTTGACCTAACATATGTGTACGTGAACAGTGCTTGTAGTTGACCTGATATCTGTGTACGTGAACTGTGCTTGTAGTTGACGAAGGCGGCTCAAGACCTGCTGATGGCCGTGTGTATGAACTGTGACCAGCATTCACAGCAGGATGTTGAGGTGATGAGCCAGATTAGCAAGATACGACTCAAGCCCAAACCTCTCATCAACCACTATCTCTTCTGCATCAGGTTCGTTCTACAAAGGTGACCATGTCGAATCAAGAATGAACTCCCAATTGACCTATCGATCAGGTGACCTATTGCCTAGCACCAGATTGGTCAATCCATCAAAATGAAATTTGTTGTGATCAAATCATGGCTGGCTAAGCGAGAACAGTGTGTGGGAATATTTAATCCGGGCGATGTCAAGCGATCCTAGTAATATAATACATAAAGTATTATGTTTTATCAACATTGCTAACAATAATGTTGCTCATAGGCATAACTTTGATAGTGGTTTGTATCATTTTATTGCCATTTTAAACCTTCAGGAAATTAATTCACTTCTTATTGCTACAGTTCACTCAGCTATACGAATGCTGAATAGCTAAAATAGCACATCCTTTTGTGCCTGGTGTTGATGTGGCTGTTTAAGCCAATACCAGCTTTTACTACCCCTGGCATGTCCCTTTGAAAAACTCATCTTTTAATGTCAGCCAATGAAATTGTCCTCGAGGAATGTGGTCCGCCTTGGGTTAGGTGATTTCAGCCACACGGTGCTCTGTGGGTCATAATATTGGGATTCGCAGCAGTCATGAATCCATCTTCAAATTGGGGGCGGGTGTTTGCGCTGTTCTCACGGCTGACACAGTAGTGACTGGCAAAGTCAGTTGCTATAATATTTTTATTTCAACTTCACTCACTTCCATGGTTTGCGGAGACGATCAGCCAGGGGTACTGTAGCACAGCGCAGCACAACGCAAGTGTATATATATATATATGAGCAGTGGCTGAATGCTTTCTGGAGAAGTAGAGTGTTCTGAGCAGTTCTAAATAACGTGTGGATTCCGTGCTATGTAAGAACTCTTTTTTACTTCTGAAGCTTCGTGACACATAAGATGTAGGTGTAGGTGCATTGTGGGCTAGATTCAGTCACATGTCAACTGCCTTGAGATCTGTCGTGTTGTACGGAGGCAATGTGGTTGGCTGTTCCAGGGAACTAGTGAACCAGCACTCGGACAACCTGAAGACTCTCATGATGCACGCCGTCTACAACGAACTCTCAAACTCTCGCAACCCCAACAACATGTCGCTCCTCTCGACCATGTTCAACCATTCCCCCGAACTGTCGGCCAGGGTTAGTATGCTATCCTCTGTAGTTCACAACCAGGTTCAGTCGATGTTACTATGTTCTGATAATAAATTGTGAGTCAGTAGGAAGTCTTAGTGTATTCAGTAAAGTAGTGAAATAGGTCAAAATGTAGATTGATAAAGACATGGTTATGGAATTGTTGTCATTGAAATCTAGCAGAATTTGCCAGTTACAGCGTACAATATAATGTTGCTGTTATTACATTATATTTACACTGTAATCATGTTATGTTACGCTACATTACAAGTGTTGTTACATTTTGTTAAATTGCAATATGGATATTACGCTGTGTGTGTTCAGACTGTAACGTTTTGAGTGTTACATTTTAGTACGGTTGCAGCTGCTTCATATAATCACATTCCATCCGTGTATTGTTGTTGTTACATTATGTTTACACTCTAAGCAGCTGACTGTTACACTTATTACGCCACTTACAGGTGCTGGCAGACATCTTCCAGGATCTGCTGTGTAACCGCGATGACTATTTGCGTGCTGTGCGTGCACTCATGCGCGAAATTGTAAAGGCCGCCAAGCATGACTTCAACTTCACTGAGTTCGCCCTGGGTCTCATGGAAGAACGGGATTTCCATTCCCTTGAACCTCCACTCAAGGTACGTACACACGACTGTAAAATTACTGTTGTGTTGTTGTCAGCTGAAAAATATCATCATGTAGTCAGTGTGTTATCGTTGTGGCTGTTCCTGGTTCTGTTAAATGTCATACATTTTACTTACACTGGCACATGTTTGACTAGCAACTTTGGGGGAAATGTTAGTTTATGTGTAAAAACCTTTTATATTTATTTATGGATTTGTTTACGGATTAATCTAGCTTATATTGAGTTAGGAAATTTATATTGTTATCAAATGTTGAACATTATTAACTAGTTTTGTTGATTGCTTTTGAAAATTTACCTACACATTTTATATGTTTACCAGCCAGCGCTTGCAAAGAAATTAAATGAAATTATTATTTTTATGTAATTATAGAATGCTATATCACAATCATATATGACTGTGTCAGATATTTAGTTAGGAATTATATCACTAAAAGGATAATGCAATACGAGATTATAGCAAATCATATATCTTTTCCATTTGAGATGATCCACAGATGAGCATGCGGCGGTTGTTTGACGAATTTCGTTGTTATGGTTACCCCCTTGTTTTCAGGACCGGATGTTTCTCTCTCTCACCGACCTCATTGCTCTCACAGAGTTGCTCTCCATCACTCCAAGCGTGAGAGAGGCAGTCACAGCCCAGGCACGCGGCTGTCACAAAGGTCAGGATGCCCCATGATTAATGTCTGTGGTGTGTCATTAGAATCGATTCTATTCTACTTGTGAAGAGAAATGGTAAGATTGATTGAGACCATCCTAATGACCTAGGAAAAATTATTCATATTTTTTACTGATATCGTACAAAACGTATACAAATAACCATGTACCCCTTCAGGGGGTTCAATTTCGCATGAAATTAGTTGGATGTAATCAACTTTATTCAACGATCCAACTGTAACTGACTCGATACGTTTCAGACACCGAGCAGCTGCGAACTTTCCAGAAGCAGATTGCCACGATACAACGTGACGCCATCTGGTGGCTGCATACGGTCGTACCAAAGATGTTCGACTGCAAGTCGGCCGATTACATCCATTGGTCAGTTCTACTTTCATAGTTCTACCCGGACTGTGTTCTAATCAATTTGTATCTACAGCTGTACCTTTGTAGTGCATGTGTTGTTCTCTTTTTTAAATCAAAAGTAACTTGTTTTGTTGCCAAGAAAACTACCTGTAGTTTTGGCTGGCTCTAGTTAAGAATTTATTATACCTTGTAAATGTCCTGATTGTAGATCATGACATAGATCAGTAGCCTATAGTCAGAGGCACAGATCAGTACAGTAGGAGGCATAGATCAGTACTGTCGGAGGCATAGATCGGTACAGTCGGAGGCATAGATTGGTACAGTCGGAGGCATAGATTGGTACAGTCGGAGGCATAGATCGGTACAGTCGGAGGCATAGATTGGTACAGTCGGAGGCATAGATCAGTACAGTCGGAGGCATAGATCAGTACAGTAGGAGGCATAGATCGGTACAGTCGGAGGCATAGATCGGTACAGTCGGAGGCATAGATCGGTACAGTCGGAGGCATAGATTGGCATAGATCGGTACAGTCGGAGGCATAGATCGGTACAGTCGGAGGCATAGATCGGTACAAATTTCAGTCGGAGGCATAGATCGGTACAGTCGGAGGCATAGATCGGTACAGTCGGAGGCATAGATCGGTACAGTCGGAGGCATAGATCGGTACAGTCGGAGGCATAGATCGGTACAGTTGGAGGCATAGATTGGTACAGTCGGAGGCATAGATCAGTACAGTCGGAGGCATAGATCAGTACAGTAGGAGGCATAGATCGGTACAGTCGGAGGCATAGATCGGTACAGTCGGAGGCATAGATCGGTACAGTCGGAGGCATAGATTGGTACAGTCGGAGGCATAGATTGGTACAGTCGGAGGCATAGATTGGTACAGTCGGAGGCATAGATCAGTACAGTAGGAGGCATAGATCGGTACAGTCAGAGGCATAGATCGGTACAGTAGGAGGCATAGATCGGTACAGTCGGAGGCATAGATCAGTACAGTCGGAGGCATAGATCTGTACAGTCGGAGGCATAGATCTGTACAGTCAGAGGCATAGATCTGTACAGTCAGAGGCATAGATCGGTACAGTCGGAGGCATAGATCAGTACAGTCGGAGGCATAGATCTGTACAGTCAGAGGCATAGATCAGTACAGTCGGAGGCATAGATCGTACAGTCGGAGGCATAGATCTGTACAGTCGGAGGCATAGATCTGTACAGTCGGAGGCATAGATCTGTACAGTCAGAGGCATAGATCAGTACAGTCGGAGGCATAGATCGGTACAGTCGGAGGCATAGATCTGTACAGTCAGAGGCATAGATCTGTACAGTCGGAGGCATAGATCTGTACAGTCGGAGGCATAGATCTGTACAGTCGGAGGCATAGATCTGTACAGTCAGAGGGATATCGGAGGCATAGATCAGTACAGTCAACCTGTTTCTCCGTTACAGCACTGTCCATTTGTCTCAATGTAAAATGCACCTTTTAAAGACATCATTTGAGGATTATTTATAGGACCTTTTTACTGTATCGTTACAAATTGTCACTAACAATCTTAATTTACTGCATTGTTTACATATTTATTTAATCGACTGTTGATTTTAAACAGTGGATATTGGATAGTTTAATATTTTAGTTAGTTTAATCAGTATTTAATCGATAATTAATTTCTGACATAACCTTAGGAATAACCAACTGCTTTCCCCCATGACAGTTTGAAGAAGGCCCTGTTTATGGAGAAGTTTGAATACTACTACAAGCTGGATAACTGGCCCCCGGAGATCGACCGAGGGTAAGTATCTTGTTTTGATGCTGTCATAACGCTCTTAAAACTGCACTTTGCTCGTTGTGTGTTTAGAATAATTTCCCTCAACATCAAACCTATTTTATATCCACTTTGACGTAATAGCTCATTTATGAAAATCTGTTTTGATGAAATTGTTGGGAAAATTACTAGATTAGCTTCAGGTGTGGAAATTTAGTGAGCAACTGTAAAAGGTGGTTCAGCTCTATACACTGTGTTATAACACTGTTCGTGTTTTTGTAAATTCCCCAATTTAATGAGCAGAGATTCATGGAAGTGCTGTCGCATGGGCTGATGGTTTTGAAAGGTGTGGTGACAGTCATACAGAGGACAGCAAGCGATACATTTACAGAGTATCCAGTGTTCCTACAACACAAATTCTTGGCATTGTTTGATGCAGCTCTACAATGTTTACACATCACAGGCTTCATATTTATTCCTGATGCTATGTCGTCATGCTAAATCCAAATTGGCAGTCATATATACAAATGATTATTTATTAGGAAAATTTACTTTATTGTGATTGGTCTTTTACCTTTAGAATATTTCTTCTGCATACTATAAAAAGAATCTATTGATTGTAGACTGGTGCTACGTCGCTACGTCTTGTGTGTGAAGTACCCGTGTATGGCACCACACTGATGCATGTGTGTTGTAATGAATGTGTTGATTGTAGTCTGATGCTGTCTTGTGTGTATATGAGAACACACTGATACATGTGGATACATTATGAGACTGTTGCTATGTGAAGTACCCATGTATCTACGAGAACACACCGATACATGTGTGGTCTAATGTATGTGTTGATTGTAGACTGATGCTACATCTTGTGTGTGAAGTACCCGTGTACCTACAAGAACACACTAATACATGTGTGGTCTAATATATGTGTTGATTGTAGACTGATGCTGCGTCTTGTGTGTGAAGTGCCCGTGTATGAGAACACACTGATGCGTGTGTGGTCTAATGTATGTGTTGATTGTAGACTGATGCTATGTCTTGTGTGTGAAGTACCCGTGTATGAGAACACATTGATGCATGTGTGGTCTAATGTATGTGTTGATTGTAGACTGATGCTGCGTCTTATGTGTGAAGTACCCGTGTATGAGAACACATTGATGGATGTGTGGTCTAATATATGTGTTGATTGTAGACTGATGCTGCGTCTTGTGTGTGAAGTGCCCGTGTATGAGAACACACTGATGCGTGTGTGGTCTAATGTATGTGTTGATTGTAGACTGATGCTATGTCTTGTGTGTGAAGTACCCGTGTATGAGAACACATTGATGCGTGTGTGGTCTAATGTATGTGTTGATTGTAGACTGATGCTATGTCTTGTGTGTGAAGTACCCGTGTATGAGAACACATTGATGCATGTGTGGTCTAATGTATGTGTTGATTGTAGACTGATGCTGCGTCTTGTGTGTGAAGTACCCGTGTATGAGAACACATTGATGGATGTGTGGTCTAATGTATGTGTTGATTGTAGACTGATGCTGCGTCTTATGTGTGAAGTACCCGTGTATGAGAACACATTGATGGATGTGTGGTCTAATGTACGCGTTGATTGTAGACTGATGCTGCGTCTTATGTGTGAAGTACCCGTGTATGAGAACACACTGATACATGTGTGGTCTAATGTATGTGTTGATTGTAGACTGATGCTGCGTCTTGTGTGTGAAGTACCCGTGTATGAGAACACACTGATGCATGAGTGGTCTAATGTATGTGTTGATTGTAGACTGATGCTGCGTCTTGTGTGTGAAGTACCCGTGTATGAGAACACATTGATGGATGTGTGGTCTAATGTATGTGTTTATTGTAGACTGATACTGCGTCTTATGTGTGAAGTACCCGTGTATGAGAACACACTGATGCGTGAGTGGTCTAATGTACGCGTTGATTGTAGACTGATGCTGCGTCTTGTGTGTGAAGTACCCGTGTATGAGAACACATTGATGCGTGAGTGGTCTAATGTACGTGTTTATTGTAGACTGATGCTGCGTCTTGTGTGTGAAGTACCCGTGTATGAGAACACACTGATGTGTGAGTGGTCTAATGTACGCGTTGATTGTAGACTGATGCTGCGTCTTGTGTGTGAAGTACCCGTGTATGAGAACACATTGATGCGTGAGTGGTCTAATGTATGTGTTGATTGTAGACTGATGCTGCGTCTTGTGTGTGAAGTACCCGTGTATGAGAACACATTGATGCATGTGTGGTCTAATGTATGTGTTGATTGTAGACTGATGCTGCGTCTTGTGTGTGAAGTACCCGTGTATGAGAACACATTGATGCATGTGTGGTCTAATGTATGTGTTGATTGTAGACTGATGCTACGTCTTGTGTGTGAAGTACCCGTGTATGAGAACACATTGATGCGTGAGTGGTCTAATGTACGCGTTGATTGTAGACTGATGCTGCGTCTTGTGTGTGAAGTACCCGTGTATGAGAACACATTGATGGATGTGTGGTCTAATGTATGTGTTGATTGTAGACTGATGCTGCGTCTTATGTGTGAAGTACCCGTGTATGAGAACACACTGATGGATGTGTGGTCTAATGTATGTGTTGATTGTAGACTGATGCTGCGTCTTGTGTGTGAAGTACCCGTGTATGAGAACACATTGATGGATGTGTGGTCTAATGTATGTGTTGATTGTAGACTGATGCTGCGTCTTGTGTGTGAAGTACCCGTGTATGAGAACACATTGATGGATGTGTGGTCTAATGTATGTGTTTATTGTAGACTGATGCTGCGTCTTGTGTGTGAAGTACCCGTGTATGAGAACACATTGATGCATGTGTGGTCTAATGTATGTGTTTATTGTAGACTGATGCTGCGTCTTGTGTGTGAAGTACCCGTGTATGAGAACACATTGATGCATGTGTGGTCTAATGTACGCGTTGATTGTAGACTGATGCTGCGTCTTGTGTGTGAAGTACCCGTGTATGAGAACACATTGATGCGTGAGTGGTCTAATGTATGTGTTGATTGTAGACTGATGCTGCGTCTTATGTGTGAAGTACCCGTGTATGAGAACACATTGATGCGTGAGTGGTCTAATGTATGTGTTTATTGTAGACTGATGCTGCGTCTTGTGTGTGAAGTACCCGTGTATGAGAACACATTGATGCATGTGTGGTCTAATGTATGTGTTTATTGTAGACTGATGCTGCGTCTTGTGTGTGAAGTACCCGTGTATGAGAACACATTGATGCATGTGTGGTCTAATGTACGCGTTGATTGTAGACTGATGCTGCGTCTTGTGTGTGAAGTACCCGTGTATGAGAACACATTGATGCGTGAGTGGTCTAATGTATGTGTTGATTGTAGACTGATGCTGCGTCTTGTGTGTGAAGTACCCGTGTATGAGAACACACTGATGCGTGTGTTACTGATGGGCTTGACGCGGGAGCTGCAGGTGTCTGCGGTCGACTCCCTGGAGCTGGCGGACCAGCTGGTTAGACGGGCTGCTCCACTCCACAGTGAAGGTGAGACACTGGCTTCTAGCCCCTCGTGTGTGGTGCAATAGTGTAGAGGTTTTCTGACAACAGATTTGTTTCGATTATCCTTGCAAGCCAGTGGTGATAGTTGACATCATCACACTTAGCATCAAGGGTGCACATTCTGCAACAATTCATTGAAATCATTGCATTGGCTCCCTGTGCATTGTTGCATTATTGTTAAGATTTGTACAACTGCCTATCAAGCCCTCTCACCTACATAACCAGCATATCCGGATTGAACGCTCACTCCAGCAAGAAATCCCAGACAGCTACGGTCAAGTAGTAGTAACCTTCTTTACATTCCTCGGGTGAAAACGAATGCGGGAACCTTTCTGGTGGAATTCGCTTCCTGCAACGTTAAATTAGAATGAAATATACTTAAATTTTGCCGGCCCTATCTCTTTAATACTGCTTATCCTTCTTAGCTTCACAGCACTTTCATCCATCCGTTGACGACTTGCGCATTATTTACGATAACAAGATTGCTTAATTCCTTGGTTTTGTCGTGCCACTGAGCTTGATCTTCAAGGATATTGGCAGAAATGTTTATTATTGTTGAACCAGTTGTGTGTCATCAGCTTGTGCCTGTGTCAGTCATGATTCTGTTCGTGGGAACCACGCAAGCACCTGCGTCTGATGTCAGATGGAAACGCCAGGAAACCGTATTTGGCCGTAGTTCAAAAATGCCAATGCATTTCCACACAGGACCCACACAAAATAGTTTGCACAATTGTACCAATAAACACCCAGAACGTTTGGGTGGGGTTGCCTGATTTTAAAACATAAAGCTAACACCAAATTTGGCAACATTCTACCTTAGAACCGTAGACAACATTTGAGGGGAGGATGCCTGATTTTAAAGGTCAAGTTGAAGGTCAGGTCAAGATTTAATCATTTTATAATTCAATTTTTACCTATCTCAACACTTAAATAATATTTGTGTTTTGTGAATGGCAACACTATTTTTTAAAATAATTCCTATCCATTGGATAATTTATTAATTTGCAAATATCCAAAATGGCTGCCCACATTGGCCTTATTGTTAACTGGGAAAATTCTACAGAGGGCCAAAATTAGACACAGTTCTACCTTAGGACCATAATATACACATTTTGGGAAGGAGCTGCCTGAATGTTAATGGTCTAGATCAGGGTTAGGGATAGGTCAAATATCAATGTTATATACAATGTCTGCTTTTGCTCCACTCAAAACTTTCATAATTTGTCACAACTGCAATGGATTTCAGATTTGGTTTGCCCCACCCCTACACCCCTCTCTTCACATACTTAATTAACAGCCCTTTTTGGCAGTTATTCGTGTTGACATAAACTTTCAGTGACTTCTAAAGTTACTCTTCAAACGGCAGCCAAATATTGGGGCTAATTAGAAGAAACATCATGTATATGGAGAAATAGCTAATCATACCGTTATATAAAGCAATAGTTAGGCCATATTTGGAGTATTGCGTACAGGCACGGAGGCCGTACCGTAAGAAAGACATAAATAAACTAGAAAGTGTGCCACAAAGGGCAACTATCATACACACTGGGGGTAAGCTTATTCCTGAACTTCGACATTTCTCTTATGAAAGGCGCCTGGGATTAACCACATTAGAACTCAGAAGATTAAGAGGTGACCTAATAGAAGTTTTTAAGATATTAAATGGGTACGAGGATATAGAAAGCAACATATCCTTTAAACTAAAAGAAGATAGTATGACAAGAGGCCATAAGGCAGCATTAGTCAAGCCATATTGTAGGTTAGATACAAGAAAGTATTCCTTCTCCCAGAGAACAATAAATAACTGGAATAAATCAAGTCATGATTGTGTCAATGCAAGCAGCGTAAATGTTTAAAAATAAAATTGATAGTTACCTGGCAAGGGCGGGTTATACCTAGGATTAATATTTTATTATTTTCAGAAATTATTCTAAATATCAAATAAATTATCTATTCATATTTTAATTTATTATTATAACGAATTGTTTTTATTGCAGGACATTTTATGAGATTTTTATTTTAGCTATGTATTTATAGAGACCATGTATTTTAATTAGTGGCATTTTATAATTTTTTATTTTATTTTATATACAATGCTAATTCATGTATAATCTTGTAAGAGGTAATATTATATTTTAGTGGTCTCGATAAGCCAGACGCTTCCTTGTTTGCGTCTTGAGTTTGGCTCTGGGCATCAACCTTATTAAACTTAAGACTGAATTTGCATGGCAATAGTGTACATATTTTCCTTAACAAGTTCACAAAAATTACACTCGTATTGTAAACAGACAGAATATACTGGCTGCACACGTGAGTGAAGGCAATACAGAAGTTCTGATTACTTATTTGGTAGTTAAAAACTCACAACTTTTTGGCGTTTGTCTAATGAACAGTATTTAAAATGTTCAAGTACAGTAAAAATATACTCATTTCACCGTGCTGGTTGAAAGATGAAGGTCAGTTCTGTAGTCCATGAAGACAAATCAATATCACGCAGGCCAAAAATCGGACTGTATAATATAGTACAGCAAACACACAGTGGAAACATTCCTGAATCTGCTCTGTTAATATTTTATGTGGATTACTGGTAGTTTTTTTATCAGCACAATCCCCTGGGTGATTAATAATTTAACTGTGTAGATTTAGGAATGTTTCCATTGTGTGTTTGCAGTGCTATCGTCGGTTTATTCACCTGCAAGATATTGATTTTTCTTTGGGGGCAACACACTCGAGTCTTATCGTTCAACCAGCACCCTGAAATGACCACACCCTTATTTCTCAACAACAGCCACAAACACGCATCTCAAAACACGAGCATTGTGCATAGGGGGCAGGAAAAGGGGATAGCTGCACTCCCTGGGATTTTGGTGGGGGTCAGACTTTTGGTTCTGAACCTCCTGTCTTCCGAGCAATTGTGTCTTCCGATGTCTGCCATAAACTGTACTGTCGTCAAGTGTACAGACCAGAAACGCACAAATGCACAAGATTTAGAATTGGATCATAATGAGCATCAACTCTCAGTTTGTCAGTGTTGCCAGTCAGACTGAGAAATCGGCCTTTGAGAACAGACTGAATATTTAATGAGACACAATGCAATTATGTTTATTGTGTCATCAGTATAAATTATAATCTATGATGTACTGACTGCTAAAATGTTTTAATGTGGGGGACACTTTTTACAGACATGTCCCTGACTCAGACATGATTGGTTTGTGTTAATTGTTTATGAGTTTATGAGTTCTGTAAAACACATGGATATGTTATATTAGATATTGTTGATGCTACAACAAGAAACATGATTTAATGATCAAACAGTCAGATCGCGTCCCTTTAAACACAATTCTTTTAAAATGAATTTCTTGAGAAAACTATTCAGTCAATGATCCAGCTAAGCAGTTCTTATAATTGTATCCGGTAAACTTCATAGAATGGTCCTGATTTGGGGATTTTCACTGTACGCGGTGACATGATTAAAGTTAGTATCACCATTCACAAAGCCGCCATGCTGATAACCAATATCGGTGAAGAAATGCGTGCGATTTTCTGGGATGAATATCGACACAGCGATGCCTTTGATCGGTGCGTCGCCCCATCGATGATAGTAGATGCCACCTTTGCTGTCGATGTAGTCAACATAGCTGCGGTAATCAGCTGACAGCCACACCGATAATCGCGACACCTCAAAGTTGTTGTAGAAGATATATGGTTCTGCCCACTTGTCAAAGAATTGTGGCTTGATTTTTGTTCTGCGAAGAAACTCACTTGTCGCCTCCCACAACCCTGTCACGCACGCCAAGGCATCTAGGTGGCGCCACACATAGCCGTAGTCGAGATGGCGGTTGTGCATGAACCGAAAGATGTCGTATGTGACGGAAGACAGAAGACGCGAGTCATCGTCTAGCTGCCACATGTACTCCAATTCTTTGATCACCGGCTGGTCAAACACACCTGGTGTAGACACAAACACATGTCACGTGTAGTCGACGGGATGATGTGTTAGTATAATCAAACATTAATGCGAGGGTGCCTGCTCCTCAGCCTAGAATCGGCAGAAGAGTAATTTGTAACGAGAAGTTAAACATCAAAGTATATTGTGGTTAACTCTGCTGGCCACTGCATTATTGTCAATCAATTTTGTTTTGAAACTCGATGCTTTGTTTACCATTTGAACATGCTGCAGGTGGGACCTTCCAAATTGCAAATGTTGTCCGAAACTTAATAAATTAACTAAACGCAAATTGGCCGGCAGAAAACCTTCAACAGTAACAAGAACGTGATATTAAATGAACAAATAAAACCCAGGACTAGGAGTTGGCACCCTCACTTCAAAACTAAGAAAACTTAAAATGTAACCTCTTCTTATAAGCTTCTTATAATCATTAGTAGAAACAAACGAGATCAATGCTTCCAAATTCGTGCAGTATTTGAGCCTATATAGTGATTCCTATCATAAAACGAAGAAGTGTTTCCCAATCAGGGTGTTTCCTCTGCTATATCTGAGCGAGGTAGGCCACATCGCTGTGTTTCTAAGTCATCTCGCACAAAATGTGCCGAAACTGCCACCTCAAACCTATTTCCTAGCTGGCTGTTTTACAACTAATGCTACACATACGTTTACGTGCTAACTTGTAATTTCTTTCCCCATTACATGCCACGGAATAGGTTCAAACACTTCATAATGCACCATTTTGAAGCTAGTTTAAGAAATAGTTCCTGGGGCATGCTCCAAGACCCCCGTGACATCACACTGCATCTCAACTCACCCTATCACATCACCCATCACTTTGCCCAAGGGGAACACTGCTTCCACAGTGCAGCTTAGGCCAGAATATACATGTGTATTTCAGTGAAATATCTAACACACTAACTTTTAGCTGTGAAAGGAGGTTTTGACATAACAAAAATCATGAACTAGTACTATTTATTTCTGTTGTAGACTTGATTTTAAAGCAGTGACTTTTATATACTATACTTCCCTTTGTCAGTATTTAGACAATACCTTATTTTACATAAATACTTATTATTAATGATATATAAATTTTGTTCTCATCGACTGTTGGAAAAGCCAGGCCGGAGACAGGAGGGTTCAGTTGCGTGAGGCGAGAATTTGCAGGTTTGGGAAAGGAGTGGAAAACGGAAGTGAAGAATCAGCGTGATGGAGATGGCCGAATGTGAACAGTAGACAGACGGGCAGGCAGGCAGGCAGGCAGGCAGGCAGGCAGGCAGGCAGGCAGGCAGGCAGGCAGGCAGGCAGGCAGGCAGGCAGGCAGGCAGGCAGGCAGGCAGGCAGGCAGGCAGGCAGGCAGGCAGGCAGGCAGGCAGGGTTATTAAATACACACATACATACATAGTTATGAAACGCATGCGCATGTGCGCACTCGCACACACTCACAGCCAGAGATGTTATATCTGCACACAGCGTGCTGCATTGATAATCGCCAAAAAAGTTAAAATATATTACATCCCAATGGTCATTAGTACCCGGATATCACAAAACAGGTTTGCATCCCATGAGAACATTTTTTACATGAGTAATCTAATTGCCTCGTTAATAAATATGGTGATGTGATATAACAAGGAGCACTCCAAGTGGAAAACCAGAGAACTAGCAAAGGACCAGACAATGTCAGGAGAATGACAAACAGACAATGCAGAGGTGGTCGAGTAATGAGTTGATACTTGAAACCCGACCTTCAATTCATATTAATGGAAGAGGAATGTCATTATTATTATAATTTATATACACCGGATGTCAACAAAGCAAGAATGATAGAATGGCACAGAACGCAAATTTGTTGTTGTTTTCGCAAGTCTGGGATAAATTGTAAAGCACGTCTGATTGCCCTAGGTTACAGACGGGGTATCAAGTTGTATGAGAACTGACCTTTTCCGTGATGAGATGCAAGCACTCGTGTTAGACACAATGTCGTTTAGATCCCACGATGATTACACTGCATTTGCTCAAGGAAAGGTAAGGTGTGCGTAATAAGTATTTACCTTTTGCCTGGAAACGACACATATGTCGATAGCCAATCTTGCTGTGACACTTGATTTCGGCTGGTACAGGTTTCGTAAGGAACGTTGGCAGTTTGAATTCAACTTGTTGGAAGAAGACACGCGAGGAGTTCCACGCTGCAGCACTCAGCACTTGGTTTCGTGTGCCCGGCGAACTGAACGGGCCCGCTTCATGGAAGATGACAATTGGGTAGTCGAACTGGCGACAGAAAAAGTCGCTGACTGATTGTATGGAAGGCACGATGTACTCGATGCGATGTACGAGATAAACCAACGCGGCCTTGGGTTTGTCGCGCGGCCACTCGGCCATCAGACGTTGAAAGCGCCGACACTCGCTGTCACATGAAACCGGCGGTGGTCCGTTGGTCGCCGACGCTGCTGTCACGAAGGTTAATCCGTTCGGTTGTGCTTTACGAAGTTCAGGTGACAACGCACGCTTATCGCCGTTGAAAACGCCAGTCCGGTCTCGTAGCATGTACATGGTGGCGACACACGAGCATAATGCACACACAAGTAAATAGGTCAGCCGTTTTTGAAGCATTATCACACATTGGCTGAAGTTTATATATAGCTGCCTTTGGTTGTTCGTCGTCACCACACTGTGCTCTAACAAAGAGAGCACGTGGTGACACGGTACCGTATCCAAAAGAATCACTCGAACAGCGGTCGGTGTAACACAAGTTGCACTAGGGTTAGTACGAACACGACGGACTGCACGTCGCCAAACAGATGCATATTCGGATGCTCACGTATTCTAGACAGTACGCTGATTCTTTGTAACCACTGACTCGAACGAATTATCGACCTGAGACTGAGTGGTGCTGTGACGTGTGGAGTCGTGACCAGACCACAGAGTTAGATCAGTAATATTTCCCCTATATATATATAGTTCTACTGGTGTGTTCTATGTATATCTATGGACCAGACGGACTTCACCGAGCTTTGAAATCGATACCAAAAAGCTGTGGGTCGCATGTATCACGCTTGTAGTCTTCTTCATGTGTCTTGTTATCTCAATTCACCATCGTGGATGTCCATCGCAGGCGACGGAGACGTCAGTGTCGCCGGTGGCGGTGGTGAGAGCGCATCCTAAACCCGGATGCACGGATACCGCCGTACTTGGGTCAGACTACTGCAGAAGAAGGGTCTGGACTCTTACGCTTGCGTGCTTGGCGCTTCTAGTCAACCTCGCAAGCCAGGGGTCGTTGCACTACGCTCTAGGCCCCCGACCGATCGTTTCCGCAAAGCTGGGGAGTGAGCGGAGTCGCACTATACAATTATAGCAGTTGACTTCGCCAGTCGCTACTGCATCAGCCGAGAGAACAGCACGTAATCGGCTGTAGCGACCTCAGCCGCGCGAGGATGGTCCAGATCCTGTAGGCGCATCTCAAAGACAAAGACAAGGGTGCACCTGTGCACGGGCAGGCGCCATGAGTGGCGGTCTGTTGCAAGTGATCCCCAGCCACGGATGTGGTTGCTGCAGGTCTTCAGGGAGGCCTTCAGACAGTGTTTGTAGCGCCTCACTGGGCCGCCTGCGTTCCACTTGCCAGGCGCCAACTCGGAGATCTTTGGTAGTCGCGAGTTATCCATTCGGACCACGTGACCAGCTAAGCTTTCAGTGATTCGATACCGGATGTTTTGGAACGTCGGAGCACTTCAGATTCGGGGACCTGGTCTTTCCATGACATAACCACATGATCTTTCGGAGACAGCTGAAGTGGACTTTTCAGTTGAAGCACTTTCAGTTGTCTCCTGTATAGCGTCCATGTCTCACAGCCACACAGCAAGATCAGAACAACTACGCCGGATTTACGCTAGTCATGTTTTGTAGAATACGGATCCACCCTAGTGTTACCGTTATAACTGTATATTTGACTACATACTATACAAATATTTCGTCTGAGATCCAAATAGCGCTCTGATTTGTGCCGGCCGCCGACGCAACGACTATGCGTTAGGAGGCTTTGCTCACTACTTACTCAAAAAACGTTACTGCGCTGTTCGGCCTCGATTACTTATAATGGCAACATTGCGGTGGGCCCGGATTCTACGTTAGTGCCGCATTACGAAATCAGTGATCGACGTTTTATGGTGAAATTATGCGGTTTTTCAAGTTCCGTTTCAAGTTTTCAATTTCTGTTATACTCGGTATATTTAATACCAACGGCGTTGCTAACGGCTCCGTGGTGGTCGCCGTTTAGTCCCGCCACCTAGCGATTAAACTGAGAAACCACCACCGGTCGGGAACTAGGTAAAAAGAAAAACGAATCGGCCGTGCTCGTGGAAGTTTTAGCTGTTCATCGGACTTTGTAGCGATGTTTGGCATTCGCTTTTATGCAGCATCGAGGGCACTCGAGTTGCGTAAATACAACTGCACAAAAGTAGCATCTTCTGTGTACTTGATCTTGTCAGATAAATAAGTAAACTTTGAAACTAAGTCTAGGGCGTAGAGATGGATTGATGCCGACGTAATCCGCGTGAACTTCCATTTTGGAGCACATCCACTTCGCAGGAATATTAAATGCATCTTTAGTCAGTTATATCTGACACTGGCCAAACGACGTCTACACACATGCAACACAGCTATTTGTGTGAAATGTAATCGAGGCAAGCCCAGATTTAACTAGCGTCGATATCATTACCCAGGTTCCGTGAGGTGGCAGCACTTTTGAGCCCCTCACTACTGCTTGGGGAAATTAGGTTCTGGGCTTGTGACCGCCAGGGCGACGTTAGCCCAGTATAAGGTAGAGAAGCTGATTGGCTCTCATGTGATAAAGTGTTACATACGGATACCTTTTTTAACCAAACAATACTGTATTATAACAAATATTCAGAATTAAACTTATGCCTAAACATGTCACCACAAAATATACATAATTTTATATATAATTTTATATGAGAAATAAAAATACTTTTTTTTTTCTACTTTTTATTTTGTGTATAGATATTTTATAACTTAATTTTGTTATCAAAAACATACATATATATATAAATATTAATTATTATTATATCGACTATGCATATCCTGATGTGTGATGCGAACGATGACAGTGATGCCGTACAGGGGCTCGTTGACTCTTATATTGTGCAAATGAACGATGCTATGCATGACGCTGTGACAGAAGCAGGGTGCAAACAAAAACACTGAAACAATCCAAAAACATATTGGTGCCCGGAACTCAACTGGTGGTGGTAGTGGTGGTGCTGGTGCTGGTGACAGAGGCTTAGTCACTGAAGGGTTAATGCATTCATTCATTCATTCATTCATTCATTCATTCATTCATTCATTCATTCATTCATTCATTCATTCATTCGCTGATCCATTCATTCATTCGCTGATCCATTCATTCATTCATTCATTCATTCATTCATTCATTCATTCATTCATTCACTCACTCACTCACTCACTCACTCACTCACTCACTCACTCACTCACTCACTCACTCATTCATTCGCTGATCCATTCATTCAAAATGCAAGTCATGTATGTTTGTTGCAGACTTCCCCGTTCTACAAGTGGAGAAGTTGGAACTCATTGATGCTGTACTCAACCTGTGCAGCTACCGCCACCCAGAAAACATTGTTTTACCAAAGGGGTGAGTTTTCTGTCGAGATAAATCGTAAAGACAGTTGCCTTATACTGACAGTTCTATGCAATATCGAAAGTTAAATATTTCATGTTTTATAGCATTTCTTCAGCCTGTTAATATTTTTTAGTTATTTGTCTGTTAAGTATGTTATAAAATTACAAGTCTTGCCTTTTTAGACATTCAGTTGTGCAGTGTATGCATGACGTCTTCAGTATACAAGAGATGTAGCTAATTAGATGTTAGTGACACATGAACAATTAAGGGGTGTTCTGATCAATTCACAAAGTTAAGAAAATACAGATTATTTGCATTGGTTTGAATGACATCCCAGCCCCTACAAAATGTGGCTTGAGACGACATCGAGTAATCCGGCATAGCTTTTGTTTGCCAGAGTATACGTATTAGTGTATGTCCCACTCAGTAGGTGGTGCCACTGTGAGGATATCTGTTTGTATTCTGCAGTTACGAGCCTCCGACACTTGCCATTTCCAACCTCTACTGGAAGGCGTGGACTATGTTGCTCATCATCTCTGCCTTCAACCCGGCCACATTCGGTGAGCCAGTATGTGTATGTGTGCCAGTGAATTATGTATGTATGTATGTGTGTGTGTGTTTGCATTAATGTGTGGCCTAAGGTTGAAATCAGTGGGTTTACAGTGTCCTTTTCTAAACTGCCCCACTTACTGGAGTCACCGTTGAGAACAGGGGGAGGGGTGGTGGTAGTAACGTGGTAACAATGTTCACTGAGTCACATATGCCTCTGTTATATTTATTTCCTTGGTTAGTCTTCACGGTGGGAACCAAGTTGGATACATCTGACCCTTCCTGTTTTAACATTGTGACTTGTGCGTAGGTTTGACAGCATGGGACAGCTATCCAACCCTCAAGTGTCTCATGGAGATGATGATGACTAAGTAAGTGTCAGTAATGACTAATACGAACTTATAAGAACTTACCTTTTTATCTCTTGAAGAACAACCTAGGCTTGGCCAATAACAATAATAACTGTATTGTAACATATAATTATATAATGTACAGTACATTACACAATGTAACGATTGGAATTAAGCAACAGAGCTTGTTTTCTTTATTCATGTACTACTAAAATTCGTGAAAAAACTAATAATTTGTGGGGGGGAAATAAGAAAAAATATCACAATAGTGTAACTAGTTAATTAAAATTAGTGCATTACATGTGTACTACAAAATGAAAATAAAAATACATCGATGGACGTGTAACTACTAAGTTGCCTTAAAGTAAATGTGTAATAAAATTATAGCAAAGTAACATGGCATAATAATACATTCAAATTATACTGATTCGTGCTTTAAAAACCATTTTCACAAATGTTTTTGTTTTATTGGGTTATAAATAGCACGTGAGCTTCGTTTACTTTTGTTGCAGGAAATGAAGGTTCGTTCATTCATTCATTAATTTGTGTTTGCAGCAACTATAAGTTCCCACCGCCAACTATGGGAACCACAGAACAAACTGTGGATGAGATCAAGAGCAAAGAGAAGCAGGTATTTATACACTTGTTTAGCCTGCCAAATAAAGGTCAGTTTACATTGTCGCCATAAGAAGTAATTTGCTAACTGCAGCTGTGTCTGATGTGGCAGGTGAGCAGGCTGGAGAGACAGTGCATTCTAGAGTTCGAAGGTCATCTCGCCGCAGGAACCAGCAAGGTTCAGATCACAGAGGCCAACAGTCTACTGCTGCCTCAGCTCATCACCATGGACCCCAAGTATGTCTCACTGTCGTCACTCTCTGTCTGTGTCCGTCCGTCCGTCCGTCCGTCCGTCCGTCCGTCCGTCCGTCCGTCCGTCCGTCCGTCCGTCCGTCCGTCCGTCCGTCCGTCCGTCCGTCCGTCCGTCCGTCCGTCCGTCCGTCCGTCCGTCCGTCCGTCTTTGTCTGTCTCCATCCATCCATCCATCCATCCATCCATCCATCCATCCATCTTTGTGTCTGTCCATCCATCCATCCATCCATCCATCCATCCATCCATCCATCCATCCATCTCGTCCGTCGTCATCCATCTGTCTATCCATCCATCCATCCATCCATCCATCCATCCATCCGTCCGTCCATCCATCCATCCATCCATCCATCCATCCATCCATCCATCCATCCATCCATCCATCCATCATGTGTCTTCATCCATCCATCCATCCATCCATCCATCCATCCATTGTCTTCCATCCATCCATCCATCCATCCATCCATCCATCCATCCATCCAATCTTTGTCTTGTATCCATCCATCCTTCCGTCCATGCTCCCACCCATTGTCTGTATTATCCATCCAATCCATCCATCCATCCATCTGTCTGTCCATCCATCTGTCTGTCCATCCATCCATCTGTCCCATCCTTCTGTGTATGCATCTGTCCATTGATCAGTCCACCCAGCTTTTGCATCATCCATCTGTTTGTCTGTGTATCCATGTACCTCGGTCTTCCGGTCCATATGTCTACCCACCCATCTGTCTGTTCATCTGTCCACGTGTCAGTCAGTCTGTCCATCCAGTTGTCCGTCTGTCACCCTGTCTAGTACCAGTGCTCTGCCTGTTGCAGCGGCATCGCGAGGCGGCCACCTGGTGTGGTATTGGAGCAACTGAAACTCCTCAACCAGAGTCTGTTCATCGGCAGCATGTTGTGTCGCAGTCGCAGTCCCGACTTCCTTCTCGATGTGATCCGCAGACAGGTGGCGTAGCAACATAACGACTGGACTGAATACCTCTAACTACACCTAAAAATAAACACTCACCTGTAATGTGCAGAAAACAATTTACAATGGTTGTTAACATCGATGTGGTCTTAAACGTGTTGGACTGGTGTTATTTAGTAACATCTTACCAGATGCACCTACTGTCAGCACAAGAAAGTGGCGACACATCAAGACTGTTTCGAGTGACTTAACCATTCAGTGATGGCCAGGATGAATGCTGGCTCAAACTGGCACAAATTTAGCAGTATGTCATGGTAAAGATTTTCCTTGACAGTGAAATTTTGAAAGGGTTCCGTGGTCAATCAATATTTAAGAAAACTGGAATCAATATCGAGAATGTCAAGATTATATACACTTTCGTTGTACCTTTTCTTGCATTTGGTAGCAGCATAGATTTTTTTGGTATAAATATGGTACTGTATAAATCAATAAATGCTTACATTTACAAAATATACAGGAAATGTTATGAATATTTTGTATTATAACTTATTTGAAGCATAAGTTCATTCATTATTGATCTAACCATCCAATAACCTGTTGTCTGGCAATATGTCCTTCTAGCCACTAAATGTCTGTACAGCTTGACATTTATTTCTCGACCTTTTGTGTAGCAACAGATCACATGATGGATATATCAATTATGAATGAACTTGTACCTCAAATAACTGTGATAACACAAAACATTCATAACAACTACTGTATACTTTGATGGATAAGTTGAACACCATCCCTCGGAGACTTTGGTGCAACTATAAGACTGACAGACACTTGCCGGACGTGGTCCAAATGAAAGAAAGTCACAAGCTCGGGTTTCTTGAACACAGTCAACGTTTTTGGTAAAAATAAGTGCAGATGTTTAAAAAATGAATTACCATAATGATTGTGATGTGTGTTACCTAGGGAACGTCTCAGGCCATGCCTTGGCTCGCAGAGCTCGTCGAGTCCAGTGAAAGCTCACTAGATGTCCTCCCAGTACAGTGTCTCTGCGAGTTCCTGCTTCACGATGTGCCTGCAGAGGGCAGCAGCAGTCTGCTGGAGGACGATGATGAGTCGAAGGCAGAAAAGTACAAGAGGAAACAGGTGAGTTGGATGTTGACGTCAAGTGTCTGTACGCTGAACACCTTTAAGGGTTGTTTGAGGTTGTAATGGTTGAATTCCGTATGCACAGAATCGATAGCCAGATGTGGTATGCAGTAAAATAACGCAAGTACAGACCAGTGGAGATTAACAAATGTATAATAGACAGATGTGTTTTTTTTCACATGGGTGCAAATTCTGAAAATTAAATTGCTAAATGTAGCAGCAGGAATTGCATAGGAAATTCACTGAATTGACGTCACCACAGAGGCACTTCCCGTTCTGCATGATCTCTCCCCACTATATATCGCTTCTTGACTTAACAATAGTTACGATTAAAACTTCTGTTGCATCTAAATCCATGGAAAGTAAGCTGAAAGGCGCATGAAGACAAAAGGGTTGATCAATCTCACAGTCATCAAGTATACCTGGAGACCACATCATTAACGTTGTTAAGAGCTCTTAAACCTAATGTTGCACATTAAAATCAATTTAAATCCGTAGCAGTGATATTGAATACATGAAAACTATTAACACCATGATGCGCCAGCAGTAGGGTTGTCACTGGTGTGTCATGAAATAGGGTCCATAGTAATATGGCAATGGATATTTGCATTTTGAAAGACTAAGTTAACAACGGATTTTGTTTAACTCTGCAACTGGCCAGCGAAAATCCTCTGTTGTGTACCGTTACAATGAAAATCATAACTCTGCGAATACTTATCATAAACATATGAATGAGATATCATTTTACTGCCAAAAGAACGCTTTATTATAATAACATTATACTAAATTATGACGGATAATCATGGTGATATTATTAGCTGAACGTTATCCAATAAATATGAGAAGAAAAAAAACACTATCCTACTCCTAAGTAATTTCAGATCAGACACATTTCATACTTCCTGTGTGACAAACATAGCCATACATGTTAGCTGCCAAATATAAAAAAATTGAATCAAATCTGTTGAGAACTTTTATTTGAAGAACTTTCCAGGCTGTTTTAGGCGTAGTAAACCATCCAAAGTTGGGCATCATGAATAAATATACACCACCTTGACAAATCTGTTGGCTCTCCCATGATACCAAATGTGCGCAGGTCAGTTACTGATTACGCAAACTAAAAATGTTACGCAGGAAGGTGTTGTGGGCTGATTAATCGGCCCTGGCCGGTCGCAGGGTTAAGGATGAATTTTCCTCAAGAGCTCTTTACCTTAGTGAAATGGTCCTGAGATCTTTCAACAGACGAAACCATCCCTCATATCAAAGTGAAAAAATTAACACTGGATTCTGTTAAACTGTGGACTTTTCCATATGGGATGAGTGTCATCAGGTGGGTGTTGTGTCACAGTGTCACCAGGTTGGTGTTGTGTCACAGTGTCACCAGGTGGGTGTTGTGTCATCAGGTGGGTGTTGTGTTACAGAAGCAAAAGAAACAGAAACAACTGTTGAGTCGGCTCCGGTCCCTGCTCCACGACACCGCCTCGGGCACTCACACCATCTCTGAGGTCCTCACCCATTTCCTCAAGAGACTCAGCTCCACTCACAGCTCCACCAGACAACTCGCTGTCAAGGTAAGACATGGCTCCAGTCACAGTTCCACCTGACAACTCGCTGTCAAGGTAAGACATGGCTCCAGTCACAGCTCCATTAGACAACTTGCTGTCAAAGTAAGACATGGCTCCAGTCACAGTTCCACCAGACAACTCGCTGTCAAGGTAAGACATGGCTCCACTCACAGCTCCACCAGACAACTCACTGTCAAGGTAAAGACATGGCTCCACTCACAGCTCCACCTGACAATTTGCTGTCAAGGTAAGCCATGGCTCCAGTCACAGCTCCACCTGACAACTCGCTGTCAAGGTAAGACATGGCTCCACTCACAGCTCCACCAGACAACTCACTGTCTAGGTAAGACATGGCTCCACTCACAGCTCCACCTGACAACTCGCTGTCAAGGTAAAGACATGGCTCCACCCACTCACAATTTAGCCTAGTTTCATGCATTTTATCCCCTGGTATAAAGTATGTCTTTTTCTGGCGTATTACATCTGCCCTCACACCTGTGCTTTGAAAGGGATTTACACTTTAATTAGCCAACAGAAATATGCTGTTATACAAGTAAAATGATACAATGAAAATGTTCTATATTTCGTCTTCAAATGTTGAAATTTATTGGTTTATTCTTTGTTGTCATACAGGCTAATGCAGCAGTCTTTAGTTTCTACATGTATTGTAAAATATGAATTTTTAATATAAATGCCACATCATTCCAAACAACATGTGTACAGGTAACTAACTATGCACAGAATCGTTGTACATATCCTTTGTTGTTCTACAGATGAATGTAAAAAATATAAATTAGGGCTCTTTTGCAATGTATTGTCTTAGCAAGTGTGTGACTTACTACACTTCAATGATGTGCGTACTTTGACACTGTAGGGCAATGTGTGTGGTCTGTTTATAGGGGCTGTCCATGGTGTTGTCCTCGAGCCAGACTGACCACGACAGCAGCGACATGGAGACTGACCCCGAGGACGCCGCAAGCACTGACCACGTGATAACTACAAGCCATGCATGGCTGTTGGAACAGCTGCCTTCCCTCCCTGGTTTTGATGGCGTTTGCACACAAGTGTATCACTCACTCAGACAGGTCTGTTGAACATTCTGTCATTAACTCTTTACTGCACAGATGGTCCAAAACCGCCCAACCCCTCATATGCACAGACCATCCAAAACTGCCCAGTAAACTGGCAATTCATGGGCCTTTCGTTTACCGCAATCAGATCCTTCTTTTACATTAACCAGCCAGCTCAAACTGCTGACCTAAGCTCTATGTAGATCACGGAAACATGTGCTGTCGCCATCTTGTGAAAAATTGTTTTTGTTTGCGAATTAAATGAGTTTATTTGGAAAGATGTTGAGGTGCGTTCGTCTAGTTGACCTCCGACATTGTGCGGCATTTGATGGATTTTTAGATAATTTCTCGACGATTTCAAGTCGGATATCGATGTTTGCAACGTGAATAATGTCGACAGCGATCACGGAGACCCTGTTATTGTCCATCTACGTTGTCAGTGCGAGTTTTCTTTGTTGAGATACGAAGAAGATGACCCCTCGGCGGCATGTTCATTTTGCCAATATGCAGCCATTTTGTTGATCGGATCATCGTCAGTACTTCATTTGGTTTATTTATTTTAGGGTATTTTATTAATATGCACTATGGTCACATTGCTTCTGATAAGGGAGCATCTATTTGTGAAAGGAGTGTGCTATCTTTTGTTATTCGAGTGTTGATTTTACATACGAAAAAAATATTCCATTTGGCAATATGATCGGTAAACGATAGCCATTTTGTAAATTATGGCATGATTTTTGTCTTCAGTCATGTTGGCATTGTTTACAAAAGTAATTATAATTTGAAAACTAACCGTCAAAATTTGATAAATGTTTTACTATGATAAAACTAACATACATGGCTACATTAGTTCCACAGGATCACTGTTGTGTGTTCTAAGATTTTTTAATATGTAGCATGAAGTTGCTTATTTATTTTGTCATCATAGTTGTTGAAGTTTGCTTCAAGATCTAAAATGTAATTGATTGCAACACATAAATGTTAATAACACATTTTATTCACACAATCATTCCATGTACAGTGCAATTAATTTCATATATTTTCATGCATCGGTTGTCAAGTTATTCAAATTTTAATGGCCAGCAACATGCAGTGTAATTCACAGATGGCTGCCATCTTAAAATTGTCTGCCCACAGCAGGGTATCAAATAATAAGGCTGTGTACACAGTAAAGAGTTAAACATTTGTTTACAAATTCAAACAGTTTGAGACAGACCGTAAGTACTGCACGAGGTCCGTGGAAGAATACGTAAATTATTAGGTAGTTCAGGTGCCGTGTGATAGTACAGGAATATCCTGTGTGAGTTCCATCTGTCACTGCATACAGGCTTCAGCAAAATATGAAAATCTATATTAATTGGAGTCAATTTTGTAACTTATATCGTTGGACTTGCAATAAAGCTCTATAACGTCGACGGTTAAATGGACACAGGTCACACTTTAAAACCCCCAAAGTTGCAGCTAGAGTGAACCTTTGTAACCTTAATGGTTGGACTTGGAATAAACGTATATAACCCCAAATGTTTGAGCTGACAGTGACATAGTAACGGATGATGTCCGCAGTGATGGCTGGTTCCACGTTGGCTGTGCGTGTGTTTGTAGGCGTGTCAGATAGAGACGGATGCTGCAGCAGTCGGGGCATACGTCATCTTCCTGTCGCAACACACAGATAAACTACAGATGCAGGAGATGGATGAACTAGCCGCAGTAAGTTGTCAGTCTCCGTATCCACATTTGCCACATTAACAGTGAGTCATCAGTAAAAGAATAAAATGAGTCTTGAATAACAAGTGTAAACCTGGATCCTCTCTTAACATTGCCTAAGCATAGTTTGTTTTAATTTATTCACGAACTTCATGAGGTTAACATGTGTGCTTCATGCGCTTGAAGTCAGATTGTGTGTGACCGGTAAATAAATGGTGATTAATAAAATAATGTACAACACATTTCTGAACCCCCTCCCTGTGAGAACCAATTCTGTGCAGTGTCATGTGTTGAAATGACTCCTGACCTGTGTTGACCCTGCCAGGACATGGCC
Source organism: Ridgeia piscesae (assembly GCA_025642075.2). Lineage (NCBI taxonomy): Eukaryota > Metazoa > Annelida > Polychaeta > Sabellida > Siboglinidae > Ridgeia > Ridgeia piscesae. The sequence goes on along the minus strand of JAODUO010000087.1, from coordinate 41,997 downwards.
CAGTTGATTGTTGACCGCACGACCCTGATGAATCACCTGCTGCAGCGTCACCATCCGGACAGTGACCGCGCTCATGCCGTGCTCGCCGGACTACTGCGACTGTTCATGAGCTACCTGAGCTCTGCACAACAGCCTCACGGGGAGGCCTACTCATGGGTGGGTTACTTTGTTCATCACCCACATAACAGGCCTACTCATGGGTGGGTTACTTTGTTCATCACCCACACAACAGGCCTACTCATGGGTGGGTTACTTTGTTCATCACCCACATAACAGGCCTACTCATGGGTGGGTTACTTTGTTCATCACCCACACAACAGGCCTACTCATGGGTGGGTTACTTTGTTCATCACCCACACAACTGGCCTACTCATGGGTGGGTTACTTTGTTCATCACCCACATAACAGGCCTACTCATGGGTGGGTTACTTTGTTTATCACCCGCACAACAGGACACAACAGGCCTACTCATGGGTGGGTTACTTTGTTCATCACCCACACAACAGGCCTACTCGTGGGTGGGTTACTTTGTTCATCACCCACACAACGGGCCTACTCATGGGTGGGTTACTTTGTTCATCACCCATGCAACGGGCCTACTCATGGGTGGGTTAATTTGTTCATCACCCAAGCAACGGGCCTACTCATGGGTGGGTTACTTTGTTCATCACCCACGCAACGGGCCTACTCATGGGTGGGTTACTTTGTTCATCACCCACACAATGGGCCTACTCACGGGTGGGTTACTTTGTTCATCACCCACACAACAGGTCTACTCGTGGGTGGGTTACTTTGTTTGTCACCCACACAAGGGCCTACTCACGGGTGGGTTACTTTGTTGATCACCCACACAACGGGCTACTCATGGGTGGGTTACTTTGTTCATCACCCACACAACAGGCTACTCGGGTGGGTTACTTAATATGTACACCCACACAACGGGCCTACTCACGGGTGGGTTACTTTGTTTGTCACCCACACAACGGGCCTACTCTGGGTGTTACTTTGTTGTCACCCACACAACGGGCTACTCTGGGTGGGTTACTTTGTTTCACCCACACAACGGCCTACTCAGGGTGGGTTACTTTGTTGCACCACACAACGGGCCTACTCATGGGTGGGTTACTTTGTTCATCACCCACACAACGGGCCTACTCAGGGTGGGTTACTTTGTTCATCCCACACAACGGGCTACTCGGGTGGGTTACTTTGTTCATCACCCACACAACGGGCCTACTCTGGGTGGGTTACTTTGTTCATCACCCACACGGGAGGCTACTCGTGGGTGGGTTACTTTGTTCATCACCCACACAACAGGCCTACTCATGGGTGGGTTACTTTGTTCATCACCCACACAACGGGCCTACTCATGGGTGGGTTACTTTGTTCATCACCCACACAACTGGCCTACTCACGGGTGGGTTACTTTGTTCATCACCCACACAACGGGCCTACTCATGGGTGGGTTACTTTGTTCATCACCCACACAACGGGCCTACTCATGGGTGGGTTACTTTGTTCATCACCCACACAACGGGCCTACTCATGGGTGGGTTACTTTGTTCATCACCCACACAACGGGCCTACTCATGGGTGGGTTACTTTGTTCATCACCCACACAACGGGCCTACTCATGGGTGGGTTACTTTGTTCATCACCCACACAACGGGCCTACTCATGGGTGGGTTACTTTGTTCATCACCCACACAACGGGCCTACTCATGGGTGGGTTACTTTGTTCATCACCCACACAACGGGCCTACTCATGGGTGGGTTACTTTGTTCATCACCCACACAACAGGCCTACTCACGGGTGGGTTACTTTGTTCATCACCCACACAACGGGCCTACTCATGGGTGGGTTACTTTGTTCATCACCCACACAACGGGCCTACTCATGGGTGGGTTACTTTGTTCATCACCCACACAACGGGCCTACTCATGGGTGGGTTACTTTGTTCATCACCCACACAACGGGCTACTCGTGGGTGGGTTACTTTGTTCATCACCCACACAACAGGCCTACTCATGGGTGGGTTACTTTGTTCATCACCCACACAACAGGCCTACTCATGGGTGGGTTACTTTGTTCATCACCCACACAACAGGCCTACTCATGGGTGGGTTACTTTGTTCATCACCCACACAACGGGCCTACTCATGGGTGGGTTACTTTGTTCATCACCCACACAACGGGCCTACTCATGGGTGGGTTACTTTGTTCATCACCCACACAACGGGCCTACTCATGGGTGGGTTACTTTGTTCATCACCCACGCAACGGGCCTACTCATGGGTGGGTTACTTTGTTCATCACCCACACAATGGGCCTACTCATGGGTGGGTTACTTTGTTCATCACCCACACAACGGGCCTACTCATGGGTGGGTTACTTTGTTCATCACCCACACAACGGGCCTACTCACGGGTGGGTTACTTTGTTCATCACCCACACAACGGGCCTACTCATGGGTGGGTTACTTTGTTCATCACCCACACAACGGGCCTACTCATGGGTGGGTTACTTTGTTCATCACCCACACAACGGGCCTACTCATGGGTGGGTTACTTTGTTCATCACCCACACAACGGGCCTACTCATGGGTGGGTTACTTTGTTCATCACCCACACAACGGGCCTACTCATGGGTGGGTTACTTTGTTCATCACCCACACAACGGGCCTACTCATGGGTGGGTTACTTTGTTCATCACCCACACAACGGGCCTACTCATGGGTGGGTTACTTTGTTCATCACCCACACAACGGGCCTACTCATGGGTGGGTTACTTTGTTCATCACCCACACAACAGGGCCTACTCAGTGGGTGGGTTACTTTGTTCATCACCCACACAACGGGCCTACTCTGGGTGGGTTACTTTGTTCATCACCCACACAACAGGTCTACTCGTGGGTGGGTTACTTTGTTCATCACCCACACAACAGGCCTACTCACGGGTGGGTTACTTTGTTCATCACCCACACAAGGGCCTACTCATGGGTGGGTTACTTTGTTCATCACCCACACAACAGGCCTACTCACGGGTGGGTTACTTTGTTCATCACCCACACAACGGGCCTACTCATGGGTGGGTTACTTTGTTCATCACCCACACAACGGGCCTACTCATGGGTGGGTTACTTTGTTCATCACCCACACAACGGGCCTACTCACGGGTGGGTTACTTTGTTCATCACCCACACAACGGGCCTACTCATGGGTGGGTTACTTTGTTCATCACCCACACAACGGGCCTACTCATGGGTGGGTTACTTTGTTCATCACCCACACAACGGGCCTACTCATGGGTGGGTTACTTTGTTCATCACCCACACAACGGGCCTACTCATGGGTGGGTTACTTTGTTCATCACCCACACAACGGGCCTACTCATGGGTGGGTTACTTTGTTCATCACCCACACAACGGGCCTACTCATGGGTGGGTTACTTTGTTCATCACCCACACAACGGGCCTACTCATGGGTGGGTTACTTTGTTCATCACCCACACAACGGGCCTACTCATGGGTGGGTTACTTTGTTCATCACCCACACAATGGGCCTACTCGTGGGTGGGTTACTTTGTTCATCACCCACACAACAGGCCTACTCATGGGTGGGTTACTTTGTTCATCACCCACACAACAGGCCTACTCATGGGTGGGTTACTTTGTTCATCACCCACACAACAGGCCTACTCATGGGTGGGTTACTTTGTTTATCACCCACACAAGCGTCTCTGGAATAAATAAAACCACAACGTTGATATTTTGGGTGGGTTTGGCAGACTTGAGGTCTAATGGTTTAACTAAAAGTGAATTTTAAAAATAAGAGATTTTCATACGAGGTGTCAATGTTTAATCCTTGTAAGATTAAACCCGAGATGTAGATATACGCCATATAGAAGGAAACCATGAATCTACCAGTTCACATACATACACAAGGTGTAGTTAGGTTCTGTGGTACATAATGTGTAATTTCTTCAGATGTAAGACCACATTTGACTTTTCCATAGGCAACCATTATAACGTTTTCTTCATTTCCAATCGAATTTGAATACTGGTAGGTCTGTTATCAGATTTCACAGCATATTTAACCTCCACTTGTACCCTGGGAAATTCAGGAAATTCAAAATTCTGCTCAAATCAGACAATGATCGGTTGTGTTGACAGTTCTGATGCGACGCAGCACAAAAAACATTGCCTCTACTTACTCCACACTACATGTGCCGTCAGAAAGTTAGACAACCTGCATAATGCAGTGTAATGGTGGACGAACCCCGTATTGTGTCTTACATCATCAGAAGCCAGTGAGTACGTGGTTGATGTGTCCTCTGAGGCTGACGACTGCTGTGTCTGTTTGTCTCAGTCTAACACCCAGGACCAGATCCTGTTGCAGTGGAAGAAGGGTGAGTCAGCCACCATCAACATCCTCGTGGTCCACGCCATGATCATCCTCCTCACCTACGGAAATCCTCAAGGTCAGTGCAGGAGTCTCCCACACGTTGGTTTGTTCCCCTCGCCAGTCATACTCGGTTGTAGTCACAGACTGTTGTAGTCGCAGACTGTTGTAGTCACAGACTGTTGTAGTCACAGACTGTTGTAGTCACAGTCTGTTGTAGTCATACTCTGTTGTAGTCACAGTCTGTTGTAGTCACACTCTGTTGTAGTCACACTCTGCTGTAGTTGCAGTCTGTTGTAGTCACACTGTGTTGTAGTCACACTCTGTTGTAGTCGCACTCCGTTGTAGTCGCACTCTGTTGTAGTCGCAGTATGTTGTTTCTCACACTCTGTTGTAGTCACAGTCTGTTGTAGTCACACTCTGTTGTAGTCACACTCTGTTGTAGTCACACTCCGTTGTAGTCACAGTCCGTTGTAGTCACACACTGTTGTAGTCACACTCCGATGTAGTCGCACTCTGTTGTAGTCGTACTCTGTTGTAGTCACACTCTGTCATTATTATTGCATAACATTAAATATTATTGTAGTTACTCATCGCAAATCTCAGGATTTTTTAATGTGTGAGTAGCGTTAATGTCACTGTTTTTTTTTTATATCTTTGGTTGTTCCAATTTAGAAGTTCTCTCTCTCTCTGTGTCTCTCTTTCTTCTGTTTGTCTTCTTTTTCTGATCTGCCCAGTATCATTTTAAGTACTTTGAAAGTGATCAATCGTCTTTATCCTTTTGTGTATTGTATGTTCACTTTTTTATGGTTAATCCACTTTCATTAATATTTTTTATTGTGTGATCATCCCACTTTCATTCTGTGTGATCTGTCCACCTTCATTCTGTGTGATCTGTCCACTTTCATTCTGTGTGATCTGCCCACTTTCATTCTGTGTGATCTGTCCACCTTCATTCTGTGTGATCTGTCCACTTTCATATTGTGTGATCTGTCCACTTTCATATTGTGTGATCTGTCCACTTTCATATTGTGTGATCTGTCCACTTTCATATTGTGTGATCTGCCCACTTTCATTCTGTGTGATCTGTCCACTTTCATATTGTGTGATCTGTCCACTTTCATATTGTGTGATCTGTCCACTTTCATATTGTGTGATCTGTCCACTTTCATATTGTGTGATCTGCCCACTTTCATTCTGTGTGATCTGTCCACTTTCATATTGTGTGATCTGTCCACTTTCATATTGTGTGATCTGTCCACTTTCATATTGTGTGATCTGTCCACTTTCATATTGTGTGATCTGCCCACTTTCATTCTGTATGATCTGTCCACTTTCATTCTGTGTTATCTGTCCACCTTCATTCTGTGTGATCTGACCACTTTCGTTCTGTGTGATCTGCCCACTTTCACTGTGTGATCTGTCCACTTTCATTCTGTGTGATCTGCCCACTTTCATTCTGTGTGATCTGTCCACTTTCTTTCTGTGTGATCTGCCCACTTTCATTCTGTGTGATCTGCCCACTTTCATTCTGTATGATCTGTCCACTTTCATTCTGTGTGATCTGTCCACTTTCATTCTGTGTGATCTGTCCACTTTCATTCTGTGTGATCTGTCCACTTTCGTTCTGTGTGATCTGTCCACTTTCGTTCTGTGTGATCTGCCCACTTTCGTTCTGTGTGATCTGTCCACTTTCGTTCTGTGTGATCTGTCCACTTTCGTTCTGTGTGATCTGTCCATTTTCGTTCTGTGTGATCTGTCCACTTTCGTTCTGTGTGATCTGTCCACTTTTGTTCTGTGTGATCTGCCCACTTTCGTTCTGTGTGATCTGCCCACTTTCGTTCTGTGTGATCTGCCCACTTTCGTTCTTTGTGATCTGCCCACTTTCGTTCTGTGTGATCTGCCCACCCTTTTTCCCCCTTTTTTGTGTGATCTGCCCACTTTCATTCTGTGTGATCTGCCCACTTTCATTCTGTGTGATCTGCCCACTTTCATTCTGTGTGATCTGCCCACTTTCATTCTGTGTGATCTGCCCACTTTCATTCTGTGTGACCTGCCCACTTTCATTCTGTGTGACCTGCCCACTTTCATTCTGTGTGACCTGCCCACTTTCATTCTGTGTGACCTGCCCACTTTCATTCTGTGTGACCTGCCCACTTTCATTCTGTGTGATCTGCCCACTTTCATTCTGTGTGATCTGCCCACTTTCATTCTGTGTGATCTGCCCACTTTCATTCTGTGTGATCTGCCCACTTTCATTCTGTGTGATCTGCCCACTTTCATTCTGTGTGACCTGCCCACTTTCATTCTGTGTGATCTGCCCACTTTCATTCTGTGTGACCTGACCCCCTTTCATTCTGTGTGATCTGTCCACTTTTTCATTTATTTTTTGTGTGATCTGCCCACTTTCATTCTGTGTGATCTGTCCACTTTCATTTCTGTGTGATCTGCCCACTTTCATTTGTGTGATCTGTCCACTTTCATTTGTGTGATCTGTCCACTTTCATTATTTTTTTGTGATCTGCCCACTTTCATTCTGTATGATCTGTCCACTTTCATTCTGTGTGATCTGTCCACCTTTTATTCTGTGTGATCTGACCACTTTCCGTTTTTTGTGTGACCTGCCCACTTTCACTGTGTGACCTGCCCACTTTCATTCTGTGTGATCTGCCCACTTTCATTCTGTGTGATCTGTCCACTTTCATTCTGTGTGATCTGCCCACTTTTTATTCTGTGTGATCTGCCCACTTTTTATTTTTGTGTGATCTGCCCACTTTCATTCTGTGTGATCTGCCCACTTTCATTCTGTGTGATCTGCCCACTTTCGTTCTGTTTTGATCTGCCCACTTTCATTCTGTGTGATCTGTCCACTTTCATTCTGTGTGATCTGCCCACTTTCATTCTGTGTGATCTGTCCACTTTCATTCTGTGTGATCTGCCCACTTTCGTTCTGTGTGATCTGTCCACTTTCATTCTGTGTGATCTGTCCACTTTCGTTCTGTGTGATCTGCCCACTTTCGTTCTTTGTGATCTGCCCACTTTCGTTCTGTGTGATCTGCCCATTTCCGTTCTGTGTGATCTGTCCACTTTCATTCTGTGTGATCTGCCCACTTTCATTCTGTGTGATCTGCCCACTTTCATTCTGTGTGATCTGCCCACTTTCATTCTGTGTGATCTGCCCACTTTCATTCTGTGTGATCTGCCCACTTTCATTCTGTGTGACCTGCCCACTTTCATTCTGTGTGACCTGCCCACTTTCATTCTGTGTGACCTGCCCACTTTCATTCTGTGTGACCTGCCCACTTTCATTCTGTGTGATCTGCCCACTTTCATTCTGTGTGATCTGCCCACTTTCATTCTGTGTGATCTGCCCACTTTCATTCTGTGTGACCTGCCCACTTTCATTCTGTGTGACCTGCCCACTTTCATTCTGTGTGATCTGCCCACTTTCATTCTGTGTGACCTGCCCACTTTCATTCTGTGTGACCTGCCCACTTTCATTCTGTGTGACCTGCCCACTTTCATTCTGTGTGATCTGCCCACTTTCATTCTGTGTGATCTGCCCACTTTCATTCTGTGTGATCTGCCCACTTTCATTCTGTGTGACCTGCCCACTTTCATTCTGTGTGACCTGCCCACTTTCATTCTGTGTGATCTGTCAACTTTCATTCTGTGTGATCTGCCCACTTTCATTCTGTGTGACCTGCCCACTTTCATTCTGTGTGATCTGCCCACTTTCATTCTGTGTGATCTGCCCACTTTCATTCTGTGTGATCTGCCCACTTTCATTCTGTGTTTTTACCTTTATCTGTCCACTTTCATTCTGTGTGATCTGCCCACTTTCATTCTGTGTGACCTGCCCACTTTCATTCTGTGTGACCTGCCCACTTTCATTCTGTGTGATCTGCCCACTTTCATTCTGTGTGATCTGCCCACTTTCATTCTGTGTGATCTGCCCACTTTCATTCTGTGTGATCTGCCCACTTTCATTCTGTTTTTGAATTTTTTGCCCACTTTTTCATTTCCCCGTTTGGGGATCTGTCCACTTTCATTCTGTGTGATCTGCCCACTTTCATTCTGTGTGATCTGCCCACTTTCATTCTGTGTGACCTGCCCACTTTCATTCTGTGTGATCTGCCCACTTTCTTCTGTGTGACTGCCCCTTTCGTTCTTTTGTTTTTAATTTTTGCCCACTTTCATTCTGTGTGATCTGCCCACTTTCATTCTGTGTGATCTGCCCACTTTCATTCTGTGTGACCTGCCCACTTTCATTCTGTGTGATCTGCCCACTTTCATTCTGTGTGATCTGCCCACTTTCATTCTGTGTGATCTGTCCACTTTCATTCTGTGTGATCTGTCCACTTTCATTCTGTGTGACCTGCCCACTTTCGTTCTGTGTGATCTGTCCACTTACGTTCTGAGTGATCTGTCCCACTTTCATTCTGTGTGATCTGCCCACTTTCATTCTGTGTGACCTGCCCACTTTCATTCTGTGTGATCTGCCCACTTTCATTCTGTGTGATCTGCCCACTTTCATTCTGTGTGATCTGTCCACTTTCATACTTTGATGATGTACCTTCCAGGTGAGAGTGACTTTGAGCGTATGTTGGAGACGTGGTTCCCCCAGGGAGGTCACCCGCCCTCGGCCTTCCTAGTGGACACCTCGGAGGAGGCCCTGCTGCTCCCAGACTGGCTCAAGCTGCGCATGATCCGCTGCAGCACCGAGAGGCTCGTCGACGCAGGTCTGTCAGCATGTCATCACCAAGGTGTCTTGAGTCAGGCTGTCAATGTCGCTTTGCTCACCTGTTGTCCCCTTTAGTCATTTGTCCCCTTAATCATTGTTGTGGCGTTGGGTCACGTGTCCCCTGAATGTGTTCCTGGACGCAGTCTTTGTTCTGCCAGTCTGGCTGTTGTGATGGCCCGAGTCTCTTTCCTGACCACTTCAGCAACTGAGCTTTTTTCCCGTGCAGGAACCCCTCCCATTGGCATTACAAACATGACAAAACTAGCTGTAATAGGAGCGAATAAGTGTAATTTTAAATAACATGTTATACTTATCATATGATGTATGTCTTATAAAAAATAAAATATGTATATATATATATATATATATATGTATACCAATATAGAGAGAGCGAGAGAGCGAGAGAGAGAGAGAGAGAGAGAGAAGAGAGAGATAAAGAGAGTGAAAGAGAGTGAAAGAGAGAACGATAGAGAGCGAGAGAGAGCGAGAGAGTACTATATCAACTGAAGTAACACACTTAGTCTTTATAAACTCACCTGGATGTCATTACACGTTATTACACATATGTTGCAGCCATGCAGGACCTGGAGCCCTCCCAACTCCTCCTCTTCATCCAGTCGTTTGGCATCCCAACCGCAAGCATGGGCAAGTTACTGCGTTACCTCGACCACAGCGTCACCGTTGACAGTGGCGCCATCGAGCAGCTCGTCGTCGACAAAGACTATATGATTCAGCTCATCGACATTCAGGTATGCAAATCATCACATCGGCATCCATGCCTCACGGTTTCGCTCATCAGTTTGAGAGAAACCAAGACCCAATCAGCACCTATAAAAGGGTGTAACAATGTTTTATAGAGAGACCTTCCACAAACATGTGGCTTGACCAGCCAGTACCAGGACTCTGCAGGTTGACCTTTGTCATGTGCTGGTCAAGGTGTCAATGAAACCTGTTTACAAAACAGCTGCCACTGTGTGGTAGCACTAAGACAACTACAGTACATTGCAATAGTACCTGCTACACATGTATTTCAGTGATAGCGTTGGCACATATGCATCAGGCATTTCTGCTAGGCGACACATACCCAGGCACTCAAGTTGAGAAACAGACTTCGAGGCATGCCTTTGTGGCAGAATGTACAGGCATTTCAATAAGCAGTTTTTAAAAGTCAGGTTGTGTCAGTCAAAAAGGATAAAAATCAGACTGTTTATTGCTACCGTCAAATCAGTTCTACTATATGGTGCGGAAACGTGGACAATAACACAAACTATGAAAAAGCAACTTGACGGTTGTTACACTAGAATGCTATGGATGGCCCTTAATGTCTCATGGAAACAACACATACCCAACATATGGTGAATTACCGCCAGTATCCACCAAAGTACAACAAAGAAGAATGCGACTCGCTGGGCATTGTGTCAGACACAAAGATGAAGTCACCAACAAACTTGTCCTGTGGCAGCCAACGGATGGGCATGCAAACCAGAGAAGGCAAAAAGTAAGTTATGTTGAGAACCTGCTGCAAGATACAGGGCTGGGAAACACAAGTGAACTGCAGACAGTCATGATGGACAGAGGGTGCTGGAAGGGATGTGTGTTCAATGCGGGGCGTCCTGAAAGACGACCAAGATGAGATGATGAGATGTGTCAGTCAGTGCAAGCATGTCCTCATATGTTCACCATTGTTACAGTTGGGACAGAAAGACCCAGGAACATCAGTTGCAGCGTCAGTATCCAAATATGTCACTTGCCACAGTAGTCACGCATCACTGACTCTCCCTCGGCTGCGTAACTTCGCCGAGAAGACAGTCTGATGACTTAGCTAGCTTTTGGACGTTATCCGTGTGAGAGGCTAAAAAGTGCCTCACGGAGCCACGGTAATCGATGCTAATCCCACCACAATTTCTGCTTCATAAACAAATGTGTAAAGTTGTATTTCTGTTTATTTTTGTTTGAATGTCAGAGTAATGTTGAATACTTTTAATAGTATAGTATTATCTTGTTTTAGTTTTTATTTCAAAGTTGGCCTGACAGCCAATCAGCATATCTACCCAATTTTGGTGGCAACATTGGCAGAGCATTTATTTGCCAGGCGAATTTGAAGGGCTAAAAAGTGCTGCCACGTCACAGTGCTTGGGTAATTAAGGCTACAGCCACAGCAAAGTCAGTATACAGTTGCCAAATTGTAAAATTTAAATTGATGGGATGTGACTTGGACACCCATTTTAGGGTGGTGTGCAAAGTAGGTGAGATTTCATAGCCGGTTTGCTGTGGCAAGTAACATACTTCATCTGGGCAATAACGCCCAGGTACATTATTTGGGGTGCAGATTCCCTCTCACGGTTATTGTGGGCACAAATTGTAACCCGGGTAAAATACAATCCAGTTGTTCTGTAGAAGAACAGAATGTTTTGCTGAACTGTGTCTCTAGAAAGAGTAACCAACTCATCCTTCGTCTTGTGTTGCAGCATATGCGAGGTGCCACAGGGGGCATGCAGTTCCGCGCCCTGCTACAACAACACGCCCAAACCCCCAGCACAAAGGGTGCGTGTCCATGCATTCACACTTTGAATAGCTTACTTAGATTGTATCGTATCTTCACCCAGTCATTGTTTACTTAGTTTGTATCATATCTTCACCCAGTCATTGTTTACTTAGTTTGTATTGTATCTTCACCCAGTCATTGTTTACTTAGTTTGTATTGTATCTTCACCCAGTCATTGTTGACTTAGTTTGTATCGTATCTTCACCCAGTCATTGTTGACTTAGTTTGTATTGTATCTTCACCCAGTCATTGTTTACTTAGTTTGTATCGTATCTTCACCCAGTCATTGTTTACTTAGTTTGTATCGTATCTTCACCCAGTCATTGTTTACTTAGTTTGTATCGTATCTTCACCCAGTCATTGTTTACTTAGTTTGTATTGTATCTTCACCCAGTCATTGCTTACTTAGTTTGTATCGTATCTTCACCCAGTCATTGTTTACTTAGTTTGTATCGTATCTTCACCCAGTCATTGTTTACTTAGTTTGTATCGTATCTTCACCCAGTCATTGTTTACTTAGTTTGTATTGTATCTTCACCCAGTCATTGTTGACTTAGTTTTTATTGTATCTTCACCCAGTCATTGTTTACTTAGTTTGTATTGTATCTTCACCCAGTCATTGTTGACTTAGTTTGTATGGTATCTTCACCCAGTCATTGTTTACTTAGTTTGTATTGTATCTTCACCCAGTCATTGTTTACTTAGTTTGTATTGTATCTTCACCCAGTCATTGTTTACTTAGTTTGTATCATATCTTCACCCAGTCATTGTTTACTTAGTTTGTATTGTATCTTCACCCAGTCATTGTTTACTTAGTTTGTATTGTATCTTCACCCAGTCATTGTTGACTTAGTTTGTATCGTATCTTCACCCAGTCATTGTTTACTTAGTTTGTATTGTATCTTCACCCAGTCATTGTTTACTTAGTTTGTATCGTATCTTCACCCAGTCATTGTTTACTTAGTTTGTATTGTATCTTCACCCAGTCATTGTTTACTTAGTTTGTATTGTATCTTCACCCAGTCATTGTTTACTTAGTTTGTATTGTATCTTCACCCAGTCATTGTTTACTTAGTTTGTATCGTATCTTCACCCAGTCATTGTTTACTTAGTTTGTATTGTATCTTCACCCAGTCATTGTTTACTTAGTTTGTATTGTATCTTCACCCAGTCATTGTTTACTTAGTTTGTATTATCTTCACCCAGTCATTGTTTACTTAGTTTGTATTGTATCTTCACCCAGTCATTGTTTACTTAGTTTGTATGTATCTTCACCCAGTCATTGTTTACTTAGTTTGTATGTATCTTCACCCAGTCATTGTTTACTTAGTTTGTATTTATCTTCACCCAGTCATTGTTGACTTAGTTTGTATTGTATCTTCACCCAGTCATTGTTTACTTAGTTTGTATCTATCTTCACCCAGTCATTGTTTACTTAGTTTGTATGTATCTTCACCCAGTCATTGTTGACTTAGTTTGTATTGTATCTTCACCCAGTCATTGTTTACTTAGTTTGTATTGTATCTTCACCCAGTCATTGTTTACTTAGTTTGTATCGTATCTTCACCCAGTCATTGTTGACTTAGTTTGTATTGTATCTTCACCCAGTCATTGTTGACTTAGTTTGTATCGTATCTTCACCCAGTCATTGTTGACTTAGTTTGTATTGTATCTTCACCCAGTCATTGTTTACTTAGTTTGTATTGTATCTTCACCCAGTCATTGTTTACTTAGTTTGTATCGTATCTTCACCCAGTCATTGTTGACTTAGTTTGTATTGTATCTTCACCCAGTCATTGTTTACTTAGTTTGTATTGTATCTTCACCCAGTCATTGTTTACTTAGTTTGTATTGTATCTTCACCCAGTCATTGTTGACTTAGTTTGTATCGTATCTTCACCCAGTCATTGTTTACTTAGTTTGTATCGTATCTTCACCCAGTTATTGTTTACTTAGTTTGTATTGTATCTTCACCCAGTCATTGTTTACTTAGTTTGTATTGTATCTTCACCCAGTCATTGTTTACTTAGTTTGTATTGTATCTTCACCCAGTCATTGTTTACTTAGTTTGTATCGTATCTTCACCCAGTCATTGCTTACTTAGTTTGTATCGTATCTTCACCCAGTCATTGTTTACTTAGTTTGTATTGTATCTTCACCCAGTCATTGTTGACTTAGTTTGTATTGTATCTTCACCCAGTCATTGTTTACTTAGTTTGTATCATATCTTCACCCAGTCATTGTTTACTTAGTTTGTATCGTATCTTCACCCAGTCATTGTTTACTTAGTTTGTATTGTATCTTCACCCAGTCATTGTTTACTTAGTTTGTATCATATCTTCACCCAGTCATTGTTTACTTAGTTTGTATTGTATCTTCACCCAGTCATTGTTGACTTAGTTTTTATTGTATCTTCACCCAGTCATTGTTGACTTAGTTTGTATTGTATCTTCACCCAGTCATTGTTTACTTAGTTGGTATTGTATCTTCACCCAGTCATTGTTTACTTAGTTTGTATCGTATCTTCACCCAGTCATTGTTTACTTAGTTTGTATTGTATCTTCACCCAGTCATTGTTGACTTAGTTTGTATGTATCTTCACCCAGTCATTGTTTACTTAGTTTGTATTGTATCTTCACCCAGTCATTGTTTACTTAGTTTGTATTGTATCTTCACCCAGTCATTGTTTACTTAGTTTGTATTGTATCTTCACCCAGTCATTGTTGACTTAGTTTGTATTGTATCTTCACCCAGTCATTGTTTACTTAGTTTGTATTGTATCTTCACCCAGTCATTGTTTACTTAGTTTGTATCGTATCTTCACCCAGTCATTGTTTACTTAGTTTGTATTGTATCTTCACCCAGTCATTGTTTACTTAGTTTGTATTGTATCTTCACCCAGTCATTGTTTACTTAGTTTGTATCATATCTTCACCCAGTCATTGTTTACTTAGTTTGTATTGTATCTTCACCCAGTCATTGTTTACTTAGTTTGTATCGTATCTTCACCCAGTCATTGCTTACTTAGTTTGTATTGTATCTTCACCCAGTCATTGTTTACTTAGTTTGTATTGTATCTTCACCCAGTCATTGTTTACTTAGTTTGTATTGTATCTTCACCCAGTCATTGTTTACTTAGTTTGTATTGTATCTTCACCCAGTCATTGTTTACTTAGTTTTTATTGTATCTTCACCCAGTCATTGTTTACTTAGTTTGTATTGTATCTTCACCCAGTCATTGTTGACTTAGTTTGTATTGTATCTTCACCCAGTCATTGTTTACTTAGTTTGTATTGTATCTTCACCCAGTCATTGTTTACTTAGTTTGTATTGTATCTTCACCCAGTCATTGTTTACTTAGTTTGTATTGTATCTTCACCCAGTCATTGTTTACTTAGTTTGTATTGTATCTTCACCCAGTCATTGTTTACTTAGTTTGTATTGTATCTTCACCCAGTCATTGTTTACTTAGTTTTTATTGTATCTTCACCCAGTCATTGTTTACTTAGTTTGTATTGTATCTTCACCCAGTCATTGTTTACTTAGTTTGTATGTATCTTCACCCAGTCATTGTTTACTTAGTTTGTATTGTATCTTCACCCAGTCATTGTTTACTTAGTTTGTATTGTATCTTCACCCAGTCATTGTTTACTTAGTTTGTATCATATCTTCACCCAGTCATTGTTTACTTAGTTTGTATTGTATCTTCACCCAGTCATTGTTTACTTAGTTTGTATTGTATCTTCACCCAGTCATTGTTGACTTAGTTTGTATCGTATCTTCACCCAGTCATTGTTGACTTAGTTTGTATTGTATCTTCACCCAGTCATTGTTTACTTAGTTTGTATTGTATCTTCACCCAGTCATTGTTGACTTAGTTTGTATCGTATCTTCACCCAGTCATTGTTTACTTAGTTTGTATTGTATCTTCACCCAGTCATTGTTTACTTAGTTTGTATTGTATCTTCACCCAGTCATTGTTTACTTAGTTTGTATCGTATCTTCACCCAGTCATTGTTTACTTAGTTTGTATTGTATCTTCACCCAGTCATTGTTTACTTAGTTTGTATTGTATCTTCACCCAGTCATTGTTTACTTAGTTTGTATTGTATCTTCACCCAGTCATTGCTTACTTAGTTTGTATTGTATCTTCACCCAGTCATTGTTTACTTAGTTTGTATTGTATCTTCACCCAGTCATTGTTTACTTAGTTTGTATTGTATCTTCACCCAGTCATTGTTTACTTAGTTTGTATCGTATCTTCACCCAGTCATTGTTTACTTAGTTTGTATCGTATCTTCACCCAGTCATTGTTTACTTAGTTTGTATTGTATCTTCACCCAGTCATTGTTTACTTAGTTTGTATTGTATCTTCACCCAGTCATTGTTTACTTAGTTTGTATCGTATCTTCACCCAGTCATTGTTTACTTAGTTTGTATCGTATCTTCACCCAGTCATTGTTTACTTAGTTTGTATCGTATCTTCACCCAGTCATTGTTTACTTAGTTTGTATTGTATCTTCACCCAGTCATTGTTTACTTAGTTTGTATTGTATCTTCACCCAGTCATTGTTTACTTAGTTTGTATGTATCTTCACCCAGTCATTGTTTACTTAGTTTGTATTGTATCTTCACCCAGTCATTGTTTACTTAGTTTGTATCGTATCTTCACCCAGTCATTGTTTACTTAGTTTGTATTGTATCTTCACCCAGTCATTGTTTACTTAGTTTGTATTGTATCTTCACCCAGTCATTGTTTACTTAGTTTGTATTGTATCTTCACCCAGTCATTGTTTACTTAGTTTGTATTGTATCTTCACCCAGTCATTGTTTACTTAGTTTGTATTGTATCTTCACCCAGTCATTGTTACTTAGTTTGTATTGTATCTTCACCCAGTCATTGTTTACTTAGTTTGTATCGTATCTTCACCCAGTCATTGATTACTTAGTTTGTATTGTATCTTCACCCAGTCATTGTTTACTTAGTTTGTATTGTATCTTCACCCAGTCATTGTTTACTTAGTTTGTATCGTATCTTCACCCAGTCATTGCTTACTTAGTTTGTATCGTATCTTCACCCAGTCATTGCTTACTTAGTTTGTATTGTATCTTCTCCCAGTCATTGCTTACTTAGTTTGTATTGTATCTTCACCCAGTCATTATTTACTTAGCTGCCAACTGGCCAGTTGGTAATGTCCAGCGACTTGCAGATAAGCGTAACTTTAACGCCTCTTACATGTGGTGGCATTTACTTGATAGTTGCATGCTGCATGTCATTTTAAAGCTTAGTTCTTTTGCTATATACTATGGGTGTTGGTTTAATGAGGTTGTATTGAAAGTTTATGAATTAGTGCATTTTAAAAACATTGGTTGATTGTATATGAGAGCTATGAGGAATTTTATGAAAACATATTGGGTCTATAGGGTTACATTCATGAGAAAGTTTGCCAAATAGTGTTGTAATGAATTGGGAGGAGTAACTAAGAGGATATGTAAAACAAAACCTGTTGTCATTGTCAGATGTTGACGTGGAAGTTCCCGTACCAGCCACTAGAAGGCGCACAGTGTCACAGCTGTGTCGTGGTCCAGTGTTTCCGCAGCTGGAGCGTGGCAACATCGAACAAGTGAAGTCTCTACTGTTGAGGGTAAATATGCAGTGTGTGTTTCACAATAATGAAATATCAGGAGTCGTATGTTGTAGTCGTACTTGTCTCCTACAGTAGCAGGGACTCACCTTATGGTCTCCTACAAAAGCAGGTTTTTTGTCAAGACTGCATACTTCTTGGCATATCAGCTGTACATGGCAGAGTAATGAGTTTACGACTTGTACCAGGTACAGAGAACTACGGATACGTTTTGTATAAAAACCTAGCTCTCGGCATTGTGGACTGTGTATCAGTCATAATGCAGATGAGCATGTTAATGTCAATCTCTTCATTGGGAACATAAAGTCACTACTGAGACAAGACACCCTGGCAGTGACCACCCTCAGACACAACGCAGAAAGGCCAATCAACAGTATGTAAGAATCTCTGATAATTGGTATAACAAGACAATAAAGAAACAGGATAGTCATTTAAATGTTCCGTTAACGTGGACTGCCCTCATGCACATATTATGTTATTGGTAGATATTTCCGATATCGGACTCGCCAGAAGTGTTGTCAGCCACAGAAAGACAACAGATGTTCCGGTCTCTACAGAAGGTTGGTTTGTCGTATTAGATTCGTATTACCCCAAGTTGTTTTGTACCCTTGCATGTGCAAGGCTTTCCATGGTGACTTATGTCAACCACTAGACACCTCCAGATTCAACCCAAAGTAGCTGAATAAAACCACGCACATCTGTAGCAGGAGTCTGATCTAGAGGCTCATTTCAGATTCATATGATTTGTCGAAGTGTGATAGCAGCCGGTATGGAATTTGATTTGTCATGGTTATTTGTGTAAAGGTGCTGTTATTGCCTAAGCCAAGCCAAGAGATCCACAGTATATTATTTGATGCTATGAATAAAGGTTCTAAATTGTTTAGCTTTGTTTTCGTAGTCCTTCTACAATGACATGTTCTGGCCAGAGACTAATTGTCGCACCATCCTGTGAGCAATGGCTTCCCTGGCTGTAAGAAACTAGAAACTGTAGTATTAACTTTCCACGTTTCTGGGACGCATTTAGACTTTTCTACATGTGTGACTGTTGCAGGGAATGTTGAAAGACGGCGTGGCAAGAACTGTTCTTTCTGCACTGGACCAGGTGAGAACACTATAATCATCCCTGCATCACGGCACAGATCAGTCGCTGTGATATTGTATGTGTTGGTGGCAAACTTGGCATGCACCAAACAATTACAAGATTTTCCTGTCAGCAGTTTACACAGAACCAGGGCAACTATGACATGCCAATGTTTATATATACTCCAGATATACTTCATTTTGCAGTAATCTGTGCTTTTTTATTTCAAATATTGTAAATCCATTAGCAATCACTCGTCTTTAATGTGAAGCCTGTGTCTCCTCAGATAATTTGATATAGATTTAAAACACATTGTACCAGTTTTGTCAGCTTTAGGGCCTTATTATTCAAATCTCACAATTGTGTGTTGTATGTGTTTTGTAGATAATCAAATTACCTATACAGTGGTAACAAATCAGCTGTTGTATCTTACACGTATCTTGACCATTTCTTGCTTGACACAAGACACCACAGAGCCATAAGAGGTGACCGTCAATGGCCAACTGGATTGCTAATGGGTTAACCGTGTGATTTTTATGTGTTTAGTGACGCCGCCACAGGCTGCATGCTGTGCAGTGTCAACCAAAAAATCAATATGGCCTGATTTTTGGCCATGTGGGCTGCATAAGCACAGTGGTTAGAACGTTTTAATTAAGAGAGCCCGGATTCGAAGCTCCTTGTAACAGGTAGAGATATTAAGCAGTTGTGTCAGTTCTCCAGCTGTGACAGTGAGCACATGGCTATAGACAGTGGTGAATATGTGAAACGGTACTCCATGTGCAATAATTACATTGTGGCTAAATACTTCCCAAAAACTTCTAGGTGGTGTGTTCGAATGGACAGGTCTACTGTGAGGTGAAATGTAATTCACTGTGTAAGAACTGACCTGGGTCTGACCGTCACGTGTCTCTGCCTTGTAGTTATTGTCCACTGATGGGGCGGCCAGTGCCTGGAGAGCCACCCTGCATCGACACTCCCACCTGGGATGTGCCCTCACTCGCACCATCCTCGCCTTCCACCAGATGGCACCACTGAAAGCCCCGGTCGAACGAGTAATGCAACTGATCGCAACTGGTGGCCATGCCTCCAACTCCCCTCTCGATAGGCTCGTCAGAGATTTTCTTCGACAACAGTGTGGCGTTCACAGCGGTGGTCATGGTGACACAAATGTGGCTCCACCTGGGGACGTTGGTGCAGTTATTATCGGTGAAAAGACAAGCATCGAACAAAGTGAGTGGTTGCTTGATGCTCATGTCGCTGAGCTGTGATGCGTAGTGAAATGTTTACAGACATCGGAATTAAGCTGCGCCAGTGCTAAACTGGTTTTCCTTATTTAACCAAACAGTATACATATCTTAGCAATCCAGATAGGAAGTCTTTTTCGCTGTAAAAATCATTCAGTGTTTATTTATTGCTTGCAGTAATTGCGAAGCTCGGAAGTTGTGATCAGCTGGAGCGCCACCTAGTGGCCAGTATCACAAAAGGCATCCGAGAGGGGCGCAATAAGGAGATGACACAGTTTGTGTGTTCAGAACTTACTCGATTGCATAAGAGGTACGAAACTGTTTATTTTGTGTGAATATTTTTGTGTCTGTAGGAGTTACCAATTTATGTAAAATGAACGGGTTATTAGAATAAGGTATGCATTTTATGTCGGTGATATTGAGGAAATTGCACCAGATTGCCATACAGACAAAAACCACAACTGGTGAGTGAGCGCATAAGTAAGTCTTGACATATCAAGTGTCCAGTTTAATTGTATCTGTTTGAAACCCGATCATCTCAGATATTTGTTTTGTTTCTAAACATATTTGCAGTGCAGTCACAATCGGGAAAGAGTCTGGTGCATTAGTTTACAGTTCGTTATTGTGTGTGAATGAATACTTTCTGATGTCTATAATAATTGATTCTCCACTAAAGATACTGAGGTGTTTTTGGTATGCACGTGTTTATCTGTTTCATGTAAGTTATGTGCCCAATGACGCACTGACACTAAACGACACATTGCCTGACGTCACAGTCGTGTCACCTGATGGTATACTTGTTAATAAGTGTTTTACACCAATTTGTATTCATTGTTATATGACATAATTGTTATTAACACACACTGGAGTATTCTCTGGAGCCTTATAGCTGTTTAAATTGTTATACTATGATATGTACTATGATGTTTAGACCAGTACTTTGTATGGTGCAGAATGTTGGACAGTTAGAAAGAAGGAGGAATAGATTCTCGAGAAAACAGAGAAGAATTAAAGGTGTAACACTGAGAGACAAAGTAAAGAGTGTGGACATCAGAAAGGAGCTAGGAGTGACTAGTATACAAGAGAAAGTAAGAGAAATGAGACTACGCTGGTATGGACACATGCAGAGAATGGATGAAAACAACGAAGTGAGAGCAGTTGTTGACATGAGAGTGCCAGGAAAAAGACCAAGAGGGAGACCAAGAGGGAGATGGATGATTGCATCCGAAGGGACGTGCAGGAACTGCGGATCACCCCAGAGGATGCCCAGGACAGAACATTCTGGAAATCAAGAATTCGGGCTGCTGACCCCACCTAGTGGGAAAAGGCGAAGAAGTACTATGATGTTTGTAAAAATTATTACCTCATTATATTTTGCATGTATTTCCCCGTTTTTGCCCCATCTGTTGTCAAAACTTTTCGTCCTGTTTCCAGCGCACTTCCCATCTCCCTGGCTGGGCTCCTTGTTGATTGGCTAGAGCTGCTTGACCCTGAGGTCATCGCCCTGTGCCCGGACGTCGAGCAGCAGCTGTTATTTGCACAGCGGGAGTCAGGTGACACGAGTGTAACGTCAGGCGACGTGTCGTCTAGTGTCAGTGCTCAGTGCATCGACGTGGTTTCAACCAGTCATATCTCCTGGCACTGGTGACTCACCAGTGTAACTGGAGCACTATACGACAGTGCGTCAGACTCCTCGTTGACAACGCACACGACACACACAGGTAACTGTTGTCATGGCAACCATGTCATAGTAACACTTAGTAAGAGTACCCTTGAAGATTATCAACATTCCTGATGCTGCAGATATCATTATATGACTTGTAATTGACCCCAGACAACCTCAACCAACACTGCTAAACCCAGAGTTTATTTTGATAGATCCATTTTCTTCAAAACAATTCTCGTTAATCACAAACACAAACTTCTTCCATGAGAAGAAGAAACCATGTGTATCCTTAGCCTTTCTATAGCCTAGGTTACCAATGTCCAGAGAGTTTGCTAACGCAAAAGAAGGTAAACGAAAGTCTGCTGGACCGTGTTGGCTGGTCTTTGCAGTGAAGAGTTAATGTGACGGTCATACCATGTCATCCGCAATAGATGTGCAGTGCATGAGTGTAAGGGTTTGGGCGTGCGTCTGATAGTTTCTCGTAAGACATAAGTGGCACCGGCTGTCAGTGGTATGCGAAAGAACAAACTGCACACATGTCACGTTTGTAAATCTAAGATATTGACAATACACAGCAAAGACAGATTCAACACATCTGCCAAAACATGCAGTGCTCAATTGACAGAATATGGTACACTACAGAAATGCTCAACCTTACACAGTCATATGGATGTGGTTTCATTTCTGTGTATATTGGGCAGTGTGCAATATGGTGACGCCACACCACGAATATTATGGTCTGCAACATAAATGTAGTCATTTGGGGTGGTGCATTGTCTAGGTTCTGTTGGCAGGTTCAATCCAACATCGGCACTGGACTTCCTGTCCGCCTGCATGCATATCCCTGCTCTGTGGCAAGGTCGCGACAAGAAACTTCCCAAGGTCAGTTGGGATACACAGGAACTACCATGTCTGGTTCAGGGCTTTATGCGGGATCAAATGTTGGCCAGTCATAGTTGTTAGTAGACACATGCATGTTATCTGACCAGCCAGTCAGGATGTGTGACTATGACTTAAAATACATGTGACACCCATTTCCAAAGCATAACTGACAGTGCCTTGATTGTATTGTAAATATTTTGAAAGACTTTTTTTACTTTTTTAACCCATTTACCACCCATCCATTGATATTTCTACCTGTCCAAAACTGGTTTTACCCATCCATATGACAGATGGACGGGTCTCTATATAGCTGTGGTCTGGTTGGATTATACACGGTGAAATTGCTATCTTCAAAAAGGCCATGATTGTTTTATGATATTTATTGATAGCTGAACTTACACCGTATGTTAGTTGTTCATCTTCTAACATCACTGTTTCTTTGTATAGTCTAGTTTGTTTTTGTGTTACTTTAATCCATGCTGAAGCATACATGAGTACATTATAATCACAATACAATCATATTTTTGAGTCCTTTGGGGGAAATTCATCTCAAGTGTTAGTGTGTCAGGACGTAAAATAAACGTACACATAAATTAATTAATTAATTACCTTAGTAATAAAAAGTATTATTAAATATATAAATATGTTACAAACGAAATGAATCAATCAAATAAACACATTAAATACAGTAAACAATAAATAAACAATAATAAAACCATATATTCACTTCTGCATGTGTAATTTTTATGGTAAAGTTGTAATGAACACGTCCATCATCTCCACTGTAGAACTACACGATGGAGGACGTACTCCGGCTCCGCCCGCAGCAGACGCCACAGGTCGTCAAGTACATCATCGCCGAGGCGACTGGTGTCAACTCTGGCCACCAGGTGGCGCCAGAGGAGTGTGCGTTGCGGAGAGTGCCGCTATTGTTGCAGTGCTGTAGTGGCAAGCGACAGTTAGTGCTGCCTGTCATTGAATACCTGGTGGAGGGCAGCAGTACTACAGGTAGACACAGCCGCACAGGGTAAGTGTCACACTTCTCTCTGTCAGCGTCATGACAGTGTGTACCTCCCTACAACTGTCTTCTGTATACCGTGTCTGTCACAGGTGTTGACGATCATCGCAGTCCAAACCGTGTGTTGTTTGTAGTTTGTAGCAGTCAAGTTGTACTCCCTCCACACCGTGTTCACAGACTATCTATTATTTGTCATTCGCTGGCGGCCACTGGATATTTCCTTCCAGTCTTTCCTGCTGTTATTATGTGTTCTAAGTTTTTTCTCCTGATATAGCTTATAAGTCATGATTTTTTGTTCTGATTTTGTTAATGGTCTTTTTCTGAGTTTATTGTCCTAGGGACGATGTCATTAATTTTCTTTTCTATCCTTAGTTCTCCCAACATTCTTTGTATTTACTGTGATACACTCACCATCCTAACAACCTTTAAAAATGCATATATATATATATATATATATATATATATATATATACACACACACATTGGTGTTATGTTTGGAACATTGTAGTATTTGTTTAAATATTAATGTTGATATGTTATTTCTGTCTCGAGAAATTAGTCTGCAGTAAAAAATTGGCATGCGATTGGGAGACTGTTTTGGAACTCTTCAGCTTATCATCTGTAATCTGTGTTTATCATAACAGTTATGATCTTCAAGAGGTGTAGCCCGCGACCATAAAGAGGGTATTGATTTGCAAAATTGTGAAATAATAACTTTTACATTTTTTCAATTCCATGTGATAAGCTTTAGCTGATATCTCATTTATTGAAATGTTTTTACTAATTTTGTATTTTAGTGCAAAGTTTAAAAAAGGAACATTTTAAATATTTTTAATTGGGCTATTTGAAAAGCCAGTGCCTGTTTCCGCACTGCATTTAGTATTTTATTAGTTTCGGCTTTTGAGGAAAATTAACCAGACTAAAAGGTGAAACTATCTATAAGGTACACATTTCAGCTAAAATTACAAACAACATTTACGTACCATGACTTATAGACATACACCTGGCTCACCAGTGCAGAATAAACTTGATATCTGTATCGCTGTGACCACTCACATGATCTTGATCCGTGTGAATGTGATCCGTGTGAATGTGATCTGTGTGTTGATCTGTGTCAGACTACAGCAGTCGGTGTGTGTGTCTCTACTGCATGACCTCTACCTCCACCTGCCCGACGTAGTGACACTGACGCGAGACACACAGTGGGTGGCGAGTGAGGTCAAGGCCAGACAGAACAGCAGCAGTCAGGTGACTTATTTACTCCCACGTCTCGCGTTGTTTTGTTTTACGAAACACACTGCCAATCCCTGTCGCCTACCCTCGAAATCACCACGATACTGAAGCACCTAGTATTACACTTTTTGTACTGCATTTTCTGACATTTTAAAGAATTATTTATTTTAAAGAATTATTTTAAAGAATTTATTGATGCACAAGACAGTGCAAAATATACTCAGTAACTTCTAAATTAAGTGCAAAAACACGATACACTTTGTCTGGGTGAATTTCCATAGAAGCTACTCAATACAGATAGCTATGAACTTTGTCAGTGGATACTTTCATAAAGTTGTTTATGTTTGTAGTTGAATGTAACACAAACGTTAGCTGGACATCATCTGTCATCTTCCTTTGAACATTTGTTTTAGTTGGACATCATCTGTCACCAAGTCCTCAGTGCCCTGGGCAATGCTGGCCACGGCAACACGGCTGAGAACCGCATGTATGACGCAAACATCGCCTGCTGCCAGCTGGCTGCCCACCATCCCACCCTACTGCTCAGGTAGGACGTCACACAACCCCACCCTCCTGCTCAGGTAGGGCATTACACCACCCCACCCTCCTACTCAGGTACGGCATTACACCACCCCACCCTCCTACTCAGGTTGGATGTCCACTACCCCACCCTCCTACTCAGGTAGGATGTCACACCACCCCACCCTCCTACTCAGGTAGGATGTCACACCACCCCACCCTCCTACACAGTTAGGGCGTCACACAACCCCACCCTCCTACACAGTTAGGGCATCACACCACCCCACCCTCCTATTCAGGTAGGATGTCACACCACCCCACCCTCCTACTCAGGTATGGCATTACACCACCCCACCCTCCTACTCAGGTAGGATGTCACACCACTCCACTCTCCTACTTACCCCACTCTCCTACTTAGTTAGGGTGTCACACCACCCCACCTTCCTACTCAGGTAGGGCAATACACCACCCCACCCTCCTACTCAGGTAGGATGTCACACCACCCCACCTTCCTACTCAGGTAGGGCATTACACCACCCCACCCTCCTACTCAGGTAGGATGTCACACCACCCCACCCTCCTCAGGTAGGGCATTACACCACCCCACCTTCCTACTCAGGTAGGACGTCACACTCTGGTAAATTGCAAGTTTATCTGTTAAATTGCGAGTTCATCATCAGTTCCGTTCTGATGCTATCTATCCACAGTACAACCAGCTGTAGCATGGAGTCTGCAAATGGCTGTACATATTATAACATAATTCAGATTGTTTCGAGCAGAAAATACAGTTTTCAGCCAAGAGAAGTGGTAAAATCTGCACTTGGTGGATATTGGATAGCATATTTGCTGTAGTTTTACGCCTCCCATTGGTAGGATATTTTCTGTAGAGTTTTGCCCCTCCCTTTAGTAGGATATTTTCTGGTAAATTGTTGCCCTCTTTCCCCCTCCTCTTGCCCCTTTTGATCTCACCAGTCAGTGTCCGTGGTCCATTGCAGACAGCTACCGATGCTGGCGGCACTGCTGCAGGGTCGCGCCCAGTTCACATTCGGTGAGTTGCGACATCGCAACCACCTCCTGCTCTACACTCACCTACTGGGCATTCTGGAACTAGTGCAGCCGGCGCTCTTCCATCCCGACTACAGCGCCCCCTTCAGTCAGACGATTCACGCTTACTGCCAGCTGATTCACGTGAGTATGTGGGTGAACACAATGGACCGATTCGTGGCAATCTGCATTTGCATTTTCTTTTAATCTCCCCTGCCATTTAGATATTTACTACTTGTGTATTATGAGTTGTTTACTCTGTTAACTTAGTCTGATTTTTAGTTGTATTTTTAACTCTCGTACTTTTTAACCTGTTAATTTTGATGCATGTTTTCGATCTGAAATCACTACTTATATATTATAACTTGTTTATTCTGGTAACTTAGTCTATTTTCTAGTTGCGTTTTTAACTCATTGATATTTTTGACCTATTTATTTTTGATGCATGTTTTTGATCTGAAATCAGAGTATTCCTCTTCGTATTAGACATGACAACATTGCCTCAGTAATCAGTTACAAGATGTGTTCGTTTCCAGATACATGGCCTTCATAACAAGCAGTTGGCCTCAATTATTACCAAGTTCATCAAACTACTCCACAGCTTCCTGTCACATGACCCTGTCTTGGCCAGTGAGATTCTACATCCACATGTCCCGCTGCTCAAGTGAGTAGATGGCTGTGCCTGAGGCTGGATGTCTCTGAATCATTTATATAAAGTTAACCATATGATTTTACTTTTGGTTTTAAAGATACTGCCCCAATCTGATTTTTCTCTGGGTTTCTTTCACAAACATTTTGCAGAAAAGAAGACTTATCTAGCATCCACAGCGACATCTTAGTTCATTTGTATATTCCGTTATTTTGCTATGCTGAAATCACTGGGCATAAAATGTTAAATTTGACAAAAAACGGGGTGAACAAATTGTCCTGCTCTGTAAACTTAACATATATTAACACTTTCTGAAATTGCCCATTCTCGCTATCAAAGTAGGTTCTCTGAATGATTCTAGCACATTCCTTGGTGCCATGTGCGTCTGTAAGGTTCATGGCTGTCTGTGTGCTTCCAGCGAACTCCTCCATCTCTTCCCAGACTTCCCGGTGTTGCGGTCACTGCTGGCCGGCCTCACACTGCCCCGACAGGAGCGGTCAGAGATACTGGACCCACAGCCGGCCGGAGAGGAGGTCAGTGCCCTGCCCATGGTCGTCTTGCCCCGTCCAAGTTCTCCCTGGTCAGCCACGGAGCTGGCGCCCTACCTCCAGAAGATAACTCCTGGATCACCCTCAGACGGTATGGCATGAGAAATATTCATTGATAAGCTTCAACTAATGTTTGGTTGATCTACAATTAAGTGGTTTACAATTAAGTGATTACAATCTTGTTTGATTGATGATTCTTTGATTCGAATAGTTTGTATTTAAGTGGATTATAGTAATCTTGTTTGATTGGTGATTCTTTGATTCGAATAGTTTGTTTTAAAGTGGATTATAGTAATCTTGTTTGATTGGTGATTCTTTGATTTGAATACGTTGCTTTTAAGTGGATTATAGTAATCTTGTTTGATTGATGATACACAAATTATGTGAAATTATGCAAATGTTACACTTCCACACAAGTTTATTATATACATAGAAATAAATATATCAAAGTTCAACATGTGACAGAGAACTGTTACCCGTGTGTTGCATTGTTCCTGTTGATACGACCACTCACTGTGCTATCTACAGAGGTGTTGGAGGTACTGAGGGACCTCGACGAAATGTCCAAACGAAAGGTGGACATCTTACAACACTTCCTGGTATGTAGTAGTAGTAGTAGTAGTAGTAGTTGTAGTAGTAGCAGTAGTAGTATTAGTAGTAGTAGTAGTAGTAGTAGTTGTTGTAGTAGTAGTAGTAGTCGTCGCCCTCTTATGTTCACATGGATTAACCCGTTAGACCCCATCACCTGATCTGTCATCTTTCCCAACCTCCAACTTACTACTGCTCACAGAGTGACTTTAGTGCCATCTGTTTGATAACTAATTTGAAAGTGTTTTCCATTTCCTGTACACTTCGATTATTTTTGGTATATCTACCTTTTTCATTTAACGCCTTACGAAAGGATCTTGCTGAATGTGGGTGAAAGGTGTGTGATATCAGATTGAATTTTAATTAAAACATGGGTTCTAAAGGTTAAAATACAAAACACATATATACAATACATTCAGAGCATTAGCATTGTATACTAGAACCACTAAAAATTATTATGAGACACTTATAAAAATACAAAATGTACAAATAAAACAGTAATAGTGTATTTAAGATAACCATGTGCTGTTACGTTGTGTTGTGTGATCTTGTGTGTAATATGTTGTTGAGTGTGTTTGCAGTTCTACTTATTCTCTTGTCATTACTCAACAAATATACACATTTGTCTTGTTCAGTCATATTTTGGCAAGCTTGATCATTGGTTGTTGCAAAATCTATTAATTCATATTGTTTATTAAAATATAAATGAGATTTTAATAAACATAAAACATGTTTTATTTTTCATTTGTGCAATTGTAACATGTATGTTATGGTGTCCACCGTACACCTGTCTGTTTTGGACAGCTTTTATATTAAGGCAACATTATGTCAGTTTTGTTTCTGAGTACAGTACTGTGTGTTAAGTAAAATTAACTGTTTATGATGTAAAAGTATATATATACCTAGTAAACCACTTGTATATTGTGTCCTTGATGTGAGTAATATTAAGGAGAACCCTGTTTGCCTATTGTTTTTATGTGAGCTTATTTTTACTTTATCTAAATCAAATTGACAGTAATTTGATGCTACAATAGTTGGCATCAAATTACTTGTTTGTTTAAGCTATTTTAGCGGTGCAGATTTTTGTATGTCTCAGTTTTTATAATTTTACAGATCATCATACCAGGCTAAATAGAAATTTGGAGAGAAATCACAAAAGTGGTTTGACGATATATTACATGCAACATAAATTACATAAGATAATTCATTAGTTCTCTGATCTTTTGGTCAAAGTCCATTGTTTAAGTGAATTTAGCAGAGCACCTACTAGACTGACTGCATCCAAGCATAAAGTACATTTTATGCCAAAATTATTTGAAAATCACAGACTAACAAACTGCACTGTCGTCTGCCTCCCTGTTAGTATCCCTCACATTACCCACAATGCAACTGTATATAATGTTCCCTCGTGTAGGACCAAATGGTGAAAAAATACTTATGGACTTAATTACTGGCAGCATCCACAAACATTATTTATATTTTTCAACAAATTACTCTAAATTAACAGAGGACCTAATTTTAATTAACGTTATTTAAGTATTTATGTGATTTAATAGTTTAAATTATTTATAGTTTTATTAATTTACAACTAATATAGTTCAGTGGTTTATTAATCTACTTTAATTAATATGGCCTGCAAAGTAAATAAAATTATTACTGTTATAATAATAATGAGTTTATTTTAACAATCCCAACAATCACAATTACAATACAGCTGTACACAGAAAAGCAAAATGTTCAAATGTAAATTAGTTATAAAATTGTGTCACTTACACCTTCCCAAATTACTAAGTGCACGATTATAACCAGAAATAACTATAACATGCAGTATGCTTGATTACAACACATCTTTCTGTTTTTAACAAAAGTTGAATATTATTACATGTATCACAAAACCAGTTGAGATATGGAATAACTTATAATTGTTAATGCGGACGAGACAAGTTGCAGAGGGAGTCTGAGGTATGAGCTTCTCAATGTTCTGTTTGTCTGTCAGGATGAGATGCGGAGGCTGGTGACATCGTCCAACAATGCCTGCTGTAGTCTCGCACACACTCTCATGATGCGACACATTCGACATAATCCAAGGTCAGTCATCATCGCAGGCACGGTGACACTTCAAAAGTGCTGTTAATGTATTAAAACTTGTAACCGACAAAACACACCAACTGCAACTTTGAGTTATGTTGTCTACTAATTCTGTTGGTGTGACAGCAGTACTTTACGGAGATTCTCTATGCAGAATTTATTGTCATGTTACTCCAAGTGTTCTTAGGCTGGTGAGAAAATCTTGAATTGGTTAGATTGCAAAGTTTCAATGACTTTAAATGTTTTAGATTACTTGATATTGCTTTATTTCACACAACTGTATGTACATATTCATAGCAATAGTAAGTAGATTTTTACATGATCGATGATTTGTTTATATTAAACATAATCTTTAGTCTGATGTGGGTTAAAATTTATAGTGTTCTGAATTGTCCTGGACAGATCTTGCATGCATGTAAATATATGTCTCAGAAAAAAAACATGCTATATTTGTAAGGTTTTTTTCGCAACCTTACAGTTAAACGTTTGTGCCTGTCGTAGAAAAAGCCCATAATTATTAAATTTAATAAAACATTAGGTAATGCTCCGAGATGTTCGTGTGTTGCTTACAGGTGTGCACCAGAGTTTGTGGCTGTGTTTGTTCGGTGTCTGGAGAGTTCAAACCAGGCTATCGTGAACACGGCACTCAAGAACCTGGCAGAGTTTGTTCTATTCGCACAAGGTACGTTTTGCCTGAGACTCATATATATATATATATATATATATATATATATATTGTGATAATGCATGCACGCAGACATTCTTAATGGCACATGTTTAGACCTGTTTCAATAAACAACCAATCCGTATTTGTCAAACTGTTGTACTAATGCCACAGATGCTATGTTTCCTTATACGTCAAAAGCTCATTTGTAAGTGTTCTAGTGAGAAGTGTTCTCAGATTTCTTGTTAGTCATGTTGCCTTCACAACTCTAGCTAACATAAAGACAGACCAATTTGTATTGTGTGTCTTCTATATGCTGTGCTGCCAATACCAGTTCGGTTTGCTCCATGAATTTGTAATACCAATCCATGAAAGATCTTGATGAGTCAATACAATGATAAAACGGGTGGCGTTAGAACTTTTCAAAATTCCAAAAAATATACAGTATGTTTTGGAACGTACCACCTATAGGCAATGCAGGATTCTACAGTACAGCTATGAAAGACACCTGTCATATTTGTGTGGTTACAGATGACGCGAGTCTACTGCTTCAAAAGGCATTCGTTGTTGGGATCGGGTCAAAGGTCGACACGAGTTCATTCATCTGTGATGCGTTACAGTTGCTCAACACAGAAACACTGGCATAGACTACGGAGCCTGGAGGATAACATATGTCAAATTTCACCGTGTTTTTGTTCGATTGCCTGGAAAATTAATTGCGGTTTTCAACA
Organism: Ridgeia piscesae; assembly: GCA_025642075.2. Classification (NCBI taxonomy): domain Eukaryota; kingdom Metazoa; phylum Annelida; class Polychaeta; order Sabellida; family Siboglinidae; genus Ridgeia; species Ridgeia piscesae. Next base: position 10,707 of record JAODUO010000087.1, on the reverse strand, counting down.
CTGGGCTGACATGGCATTAAATTTGGCAAATTTGAATCAATATCCAGGTGAACTGGGTGTAAAGTATCAATCAAACCTCAAAAGTTGCAGTTGTATAGGACATGTTTGGTGATATGGATACCTTGCATTTATGCTTAGCGATAGGTAGAAATATTTTCAGTGCATCTGATAATAAATCAGTAGTGTTTGATACACTATGTGTACATCCGTGAACTTACAGCAAGCCTGATTGAATATTGAGAGGACTCTTCAGTAACATAGTCTATTCTGTTTACCCAAACTCAGCCTCAGGGTGGTGATGATATCAGCCAACCTCTAGTAGGTGTTCTCCCTCAGATATTGCCAACACAAACATGTTCGTAAGTTTATTGAATCAACTGTAATTTGCTTGTCATGATTATGGCAATGTTTATAGTCCAATTCCAGAATTTTCATACTATTGTTAAATGCCTTCCATGGCCCACAAGGATGATTGAGTAACACGGATGAAATAGACCTTCTGTTTTGACATGTCTTGAAGTGTACACATCAGCCATATTTCAGAAAATTAGATTTAATAAACCGGATTTATGCAGGTGTCGCGAGCTGTTGTAAAGTTGAATGATGGTGGCGACCACGCTGAGGTAAACCCTTGTGACTGGTGTACATGGATCAAGAAATAGTACGGAAGTTGTTCAGTGTTTTGTTTTAGTTTAAGTCCTTATGACATTGATTGTACATGACACGTCTTAATAAAGATAATGTAAATACGGTTAGTGTTTTATTTGATATGTGTGCCTTGGTGTACATGTCAGGGTTCAGATGATGGAGACCTTCCTCTTGACGTGACACCATAGCTTTATATAGAGACCCATCCACCCGTCATTTGGACAGGTAAAAACGAATATGGACGGGTAAAAAAACGAAGGAGCAAAAAGTCTTCCAAAACCATAGATATTGTTAGTTATGCCTTGAAAGTGAGTGAATATGGTGTCACATGTGTGTTTGTAGTCCATTTCAGATCATCAGACACATTTAAAAGTTTGTAAACTGGCTTAACAGTTAACATCCATGTATGTGTCCACCAAAACGTGTGACTGGCAATAATTTTATCCTGCATAAAGCCCTGCGAGGCAGGCAAAACGTACCTTGTGCGAATAGAACAAACTCTGCCAGGTTCTTGAGTGCCGTGTTCACGATAGCCTGGTTTGAACTCTCCAGACATCGAACAAACACAGCCACAAACTCTGGTGCACACCTGTAAGCAACATACGAACATCTCGGAGCATTACCTAATGTTTTATTAAATTTAATAATTCTGGGCTTTTTCTACGACAGGCACAAACGTTTAACTGTAAAGTTGCGAAAAAAACCTTACAAATATAGCATGTTTTTTTTTTGAGACATATTTACATGCATGCAAGATCTGTCCAGGACAATTCAGGACACTATAAACTTCAACCCACATCAGACTAAAGATTATGTTTAATATAAACAAATCATCGATCATGTAAGTAACCACTTACTATTGCTATGAATATGTACATACAGTTGTGTGAAATAAAGCAATATCAAGTAATCTAAAACATTTAAAGTCATTGAAACTTTGCAATCTAACCAATTCAAGATTTTCTCACCAGCCTAAGAACGCTTGGAGTAACATGACAATAAATTCTGCATAGAGAATCTCCGTAAAGTACTGCTGTCACACCAACAGAATTAGTAGACAACATAACTCAAAGTTGCAGTTGGTGTGTTTTGTCGGTTACAAGTTTTAATACATTAACAGCACTTTTGAAGTGTCACCGTGCCTGCGATGATGACTGACCTTGGATTATGTCGAATGTGTCGCATCATGAGAGTGTGTGCGAGACTACAGCAGGCATTGTTGGACGATGTCACCAGCCTCCGCATCTCATCCTGACAGACAAACAGAACATTGAGAAGCTCATACCTCAGACTCCCTCTGCAACTTGTCTCGTCCGCATTAACAATTATAAGTTATTCCATATCTCAACTGGTTTTGTGATACATGTAATAATATTCAACTTTTGTTAAAAACAGAAAGATGGGTTGTAATCAAGCATACTGCATGTTATAGTTATTTCTGGTTATAATCGTGCACTTAGTAATTTGGGAAGGTGTAAGTGACACAACTTTATAACTAATTTACATTTGAACATTTTGCTTTTCTGTGTACAGCTGTATTGTAATTGTGATTGTTGGGATTGTTAAAATAAACTCATTATTATTATAACAGTAATAATTTTATTTATTTTGCAGGCCATATTAATTAAAGTAGATTAATAAACCACTGAACTATATTAGTTGTAAATTAATAAAACTATAAATAATTTAAACTATTAAATCACATAAATACTTAAATAACGTTAATTAAAATTAGGTCCTCTGTTAATTTAGAGTAATTTGTTGAAAAATATAAATAACGTTTATGGATGCTGCCAGTAATTAAGTCCATAAGTATTTTTTCACCATTTGGTCCTACATGAGGGAACATTATATACAGTTGCATTGTGGGTAATGTGAGGGATACTAACAGGGAGGCAGACGACAGTGCAGTTTGTTAGTCTGTGATTTTCAAATAATTTTTGCATAAAATGTACTTTATGCTTGGATGCAGTCAGTCTAGTAGGTGCTCTGCTAAATTCACTTAAACAATGGACTTTGACCAAAAGATCAGAGAACTAATGAATTATCTTATGTAATTTATGTTGCATGTAATATATATCGTCAAACCACTTTTGTGATTTCTCTCCAAATTTCTATTTAGCCTGGTATGATCTGTAAAATTATAAAAACTGAGACATACAAAAATCTGCACTGCTAAAATAGCTTAAACAAACAAGTAATTTGATGCCAACTATTGTAGCATCAAATTACTGTCAATTTGATTTAGATAAAGTAAAAATAAGCTCACATAAAAACAATAGGCAAACAGGGTTCTCCTTAATATTACTCACATCAAGGACGCAATATACAAGTGGTTTACTAGGTATATATATACTTTTACATCATAAACAGTTAATTTTACTTAACACACAGTACTCAGAAACAAAACTGACATAATTTTGCCTTAATATAAAAGCTGTCCAAGACAGACAGGTGTACGGTGGACACCTTACCATACATGTTACAATTGCACAAATGAAATAGAAAACATGTTTTATGTTTATTAAAATCTCATTTATATTTTAATAAACAATATGAATTAATAGATTTTGCAACAACCAATGATCAAGCTTGCCAAAATATGACTGAACAAGACAAATGTGTATATTTGTTGAGTAATGACAAGAGAATAAGTAGAACTGCAAACACACTCAACAACATATTACACACAAGATCACACAACACAACGTAACAGCACATGGTTATCTTAAATACACTATTACTGTTTTATTTGTACATTTTGTATTTTTATAAGTGTCTCATAATAATTTTTTAGTGGTTCTAGTATACAATGCTAATGCTCTGAATGTATTGTATATGTGTTTTGTATTTTGAATTATTCGTGATTACACATCATCCAGTTAATATGAATTATTCGTGATTACACGCCATCCAGTTAATATGAGTTATTTATGATTACACATCATCCAGTTAGTATGAATTATTCATGATTATACATCATCCAGTTAATATGAATTATTCGTGATTACACGCCATGCAGTTAATATGAATTATTCGCGATTACACGCCATCCTGTTCATACGAATTATTCGCGATTCCACGCGATCCAGTTAATACGAATTATTTGTGATTACACATCATCCATTTACTATGAATTATTTGTGATTACACATCATCCAGTTAGTATGAATTATTCATGATTATACATCATCCAGTTAATATGAATTATTCGTGATTACACGCCATCCAGTTGATACGAATTATTCGTGATTACACGCCATCCAGTTGATACTAATTATTCATGCTTATACGCTATCCATTTGATACTAATTATTCGCGATTACACGCCATCCAGTTGATATGAATAATTCACAAGTGCACGTCATCTAGTTAATGTGAATTATTCACAAGTACACACCATCCAGTTGATATGAAGTATTCGTGATTACACGCCATCCAGTTGATACGAATTATTCGTGATTACACGCCATCCAGTTGATACGAATTATTCGTGATTACATGTCATCCAGTTCATACGAATTATTCGTGATTACACGCCATCCAGTTCATACGAGTTATTCACAAGTACACGTCATCTTGTTAATGTGAATTATTCACAAGTACACACCATCCATTTAATATGAATTATTTGTGATTACACATCATCCATTTAGTATGATTTATTCGTGATTACACATCATTCATTAATATGAATTATTCGTGATTACACATCATCCATTTAATATGAACTATTTGTTATTTCACATCGTCCATTTACTCTGAATTATTTGTGATTACACGTCATCCAGTTAGTCTGAATTATTCGTGATTACACATCATCCATTTAGTATGAATTATTCATGATTCACATCATCCATTTAGTATGAATTATTCATGATTACACATCATGCATTTAATATGAATTATTCGTGATTACACATCACCCATTTGGTATGAATTATTCATGATTACACATCATCCATTTAGTATGAATTATTCATGATTACACATCACCCATTTGGTATGAATTATTCATGATTACACATCACCCATTTGGTATGAATTATTCATGATTACACATCATGCATTTAATATGAATTATTCGTGATTACACATCATCCATTTAGTATGAATTATTCATGATTACACATCATCCATTTAGTATGAATTATTCGTGATTACACATCATCCATTTAGTATGAATTATTTGTGATTACACATCATCCATTTAGTATCAATTATTCGTGATTACACGTCATCCATTTAGTATGAATTATTTGTGATTACACGTCATCCATTTAGTATGAATTATTCGCGATTACACATCATCCATTTAGTATGAATTATTGGCGATTACACATCATCCATTTAGTATGAATTATTCGCGATTACACATCATCCATTTAGTATGAATTATTCGCGATTACACATCATCCATTTAGTATGAATTATTCGCGATTACACATCATCCATTTAGTATGAATTATTCGCGATTACACATCATCCATTTAGTATGAATTATTCGCGATTACACATCATCCATTTAGTATGAATTATTCGCGATTACACATTATCCATTTAGTATGAATTATTCGCGATTACACATCATCCAGTTAGTACGAATTATTCGCGATTACACATCATCTATTTAGTATGAATTATTCGCGATTACACATCATCCATTTAGTATGAATTATTCGCGATTACACATCATCCATTTAGTCTGAATTATTCGCGATTACACATCACCCATTTAGTATGAATTATTCGCGATTACACATCATCCATTTAGTTTGAATTATTCGCGATTACACATCATCCATTTAATATGAATTATTCGCGATTACACATCATCCATTTAGTATGAATTATTCGCGATTACACATCATCCATTTAGTATGAATTATTCGCGGTTACACATCATCCATTTAGTATGAATTATTCGCGGTTACACATCATCCAGTTAATATGAATTATTTGTTGTTACACATCATCCAGTTAATATGAATTATTCGCGATTACACATCATCCATTTAGTATGAATTATTCGCGATTACACATCATCCATTTAGTATGAATTATTCGCGGTTACACATCATCCAGTTAATATGAATGACACTGTTCATGAGTACGCACCGTCCAGTCAATCTTTTTGGGTGGTTTGTCATTTTTTGCTCCACGTATATCAAGTGATCAGACAGTTTCTCCTAGCAAAATATTTCCCAGCACTCTTCCAAACAACTTCAGATATGGCATTTTAAAGGTTAAGATAATTTGTCAGCCTGATTTAATTTTAAACCAATTGTGTAGCTCTGACGTTGTGACATTTACATGGACGCTCCATGTCAAGGTTAACGTCATGTTTACTCACAGTTATAGTCCCTAGGGTATAACAGAATTACGCTATCTGTTCGGTCGGGGTACGGGTAATGGGTACACATTAGTGTCATATTTTGTATGTTTTTGTTAGGCAGTAAGTTGTTCAATATGCGCGTAATCACTTAGCAGGCCCTCCCAACGCTCCCCTCCCAACGCTCCCACGTCAGTCTAGGTCGTCATCGTCTCCGTCTCCCGCCCACCTACGAGATGTCTGCTCACTCTGCCAGCCACACCTCTTCTGCCGCCCGCTCGAGTCCCGCCCACTCTAGTCGACTCCTCAACTCCTGACCACAATACGTTGCCTTGTCTCATGTAGTGGCTTGTCCCCCCCCCCGCCCCCGCATAGCCACGTGACGAACACTGGTATGTGGCGAGTGCCAGAACATCGTGCTCTAACATTCAACATGTCAAATTTGCTTTTAGTGTCTAGTTGTTTGGGTGTTTACTATTTTACTACTATAGGATTTTAATAATTATTTATTTAGTGACATTATAATGTTTAAATAAAAGTTATTTGGTTTACAATTTTTGCTATCTTATAGTCGCATTTAATTAATTTATTTTGTTTATGTATAATTTTATAGTCACAATGATATCACTAATTTTTTTTTATTTGTGTATGCATAACTTATATTGTTTTCTAGATGATCATGTAGTATGTATACACTATTGAACAGAGTCATACTATGGAGACCAGTGTATTAATATAGTTTTTTTTATTATTATTACTAGTATGGTCTCAAAGATTATATAGGTACGTTGATGTGATACACGTAGTAAGCACATTTCTCTTGAGCTTTCTTACAACACTAGTATATGTTTGTCGCACACAACCGCTTCCACATTCTCTCGTCCATTCGCCCGACCTTTGTTCTCATGCGAACGTGAATACTGAGTTGGTGTCAGCTCGACCCGTCCATTTGCTAGATTGCTAAATATCCACCAATGCGTTACTTCAACTTTATCGTACCCATTATATAAAATATGTTACTCTGAAAAAATATATCGTGGTACTACGCCATTTACGTTTAACACATTATTTAATATAACTGTTATATATACGCACACGAACAAACAAACACACACACACACACACACACACACACACACACACACACACACACACACACACACACACACACACACACACACACACACACACATACACACACACACAAAACACACACACACACACACACTCACACACACACACACACACACACACACACACACACACACACACACACACACACACACACACACACACACACACACACACACACACACACACACACACACACACACACACACACACACACACACACACACACACACACACACACACACACACACAGCGCGTGGGCAAGATGACCGATGATATGCTGCCATACATTGTTTGTGACCAATTGTTGTCAATAGCGTCAAAGGAAGAGATAGTTATAAATACATGTTGACATTTCAATTGTTTGACAAATCACATCGCGTAGTCAGTATTTCAGTGAAATATTGTAATTCACTCAACCGCTGTGATTTGCTTGCTGGATAAAGGTCTTCCTTTATTTTCGTCACGATTCTGCACACCGGTACACACTTTAAACTGTTGTTTATCGACTGGATTGATCCACCTGCTATGTTCTGTCCCCCACGCATACTATTTAGAAGTTTTATTTAACACGGACCCTGCATCCCACAGTAAAGGTCATCGTTGAAGGCTACAGTTGTTCTGAATATTGTTAACTCCTTTTACGAGACAATGCGAATTACTGTTAAAATCAACGATGAAAGAAAGAAAACAGTATCTGCCATTCATTGTTATTCACTAAACTATTTAGGCCGCGTGGTATGTCTTTCACTAACATTGTGTATAGGGTAAAACAAAATATAATATGTGTGTGTGTGTGTGTGTGTGTGTTTGTGTTGTGTAAAGTTGGTGCGTGCTGCGTGCGTGCGTGCGTGCGTGCGTGCGTGCGTGCGTGCGTGCGTGCGTGCGTGCCACTGCTCGCACGCGTGTGTATGTACATATGTACATAGTATTAACTACAACTATTTGGCCAGCCAGTACTACAAGTCGCGAATTCATTACCGTACCATATGTGAATATTTGCTTAAAATAACATTTTATGGAAGATTTATTTTGTTACTTCATGCCTACTACCACTCACTGTGCGTTTAATTTCTTATTTAATATCCAAACATTTGGGAAATGAATCCGCTGTCGTTGCGGTATGAATATGTTGGCCTTGGCCTTTGATGAAACATTTATTTTCGCCTTTGCAATGCTGTTAAGTACGGTCATTACACAGGTCGATCAAAGCGTCATTGCGACGTCGTAAAGGTTGGCGACTTTGAGGGCGGGGCTCGTTGATTGACAGGACACGTTGATTGACAGGACACGTTGATTGACAGATAGATGGCTCAATACACTGTAGACTCAATAACAAACATTTCTCACAAGAGAAAGTTACCGTGAATAAAGTGAACAAATCTGTTCAGCATTGATTAGTTAGGCATGAATAGACGTTGCTACCGAGTAATGTATAACAATTATATATTACTATTATTATTATGTTCAGCGGCTCGTGACGTGAAGTCCCACCTGGAGTTGTGGCGGCGTGATGATTGGTTAAGGTAAACCGACATCTGTCACTGCTGCCAACCTTCAGTCGTGTCGAAATGTCACTGTTATTGATGTCATTCACTCGCTACATAAGACGTGACTGTCGCCAGAGACAGAAAGCAGAAGACGAGCGAGACACATCAGTAATTCGAGTACGTCAACAAAGATGAACATCTACGGACTAGCGCTGTTTGCGGTCCTTACCGTGGCTGTCGTCGAAACTCGAGTACGACCACGTAATACTTTCTTTACTTTAGGTATTCATTTTTTATTGATTTGTTTTTTCCAAATGAACATTCCCGAAGACCCCTAATGGACGGGTAACGAACAATACATGTGTAATAAAACCATATAATAATTGATTTAAGAAGTACTATTTTATAAAAACATTTCCAATATCATTTAAATAAAATGTCTTTCTTTTTCTCTTTCTCCAAATTAACTTTAAAAAAAGATATTTTAAATATTATTATTATTATTAATAATATATATATATTTAAAATTTTATATTATAAAATATATATAAATAAAAAATTTTTTTTTTAATTTTAAATATAATAACCAAAAAAAATTTTTTTTTAAAATATATATATTTTAAAAAATTTAAAAAATATATATTATATAATATATTAAATTTTTTATATATATATATAGTTATTATATATATATATATATATATATATATATATATATATATAACACTCACGCTACAACATCAAAGGAGGGGGTTTAATGCTAGAAACATAAACTGGGAAATCTTAGAAGTAACACCTGGCACCAGCAACAGAGCCAACATGTTAGAGCTAACACTGAAGAGAACTGAACATTTTTACCTCGCACATTAACTGCATGGAACATTTTAGAAGCGTCACTGGTAAACACGAAGGACGCCCTAAGATTCAAAGAATTGGTAGGACTTGCGCAATGCTCATAAAACATGCAAAGTTATCGACGCGATGCCCAGCTGGGATTTGTTCAAAACAAATAAACTAAACAAATACATACATACATACATACATACAAAACATACATAAAAATCATCATCATGATGCATGCATGCATGCATGCATGCATGCATGCATACATACATACATACATACATACATACATACATACATACATACATACATACATACATACATACATACATACATACATACATACATTCATAAATGCATACACACGTACACAAGTATACATATATACATAATATACAAAACAAACACATATACACACATACGCACATAGGGGAAGGTCTGGTATTATGAGCCACTTTTTTCACACTGATATTCTGGAGCCGTGTGACTAGGTAGAGCTCTGTGAAATTGTGACATGAAAGGTACCGTGATAGACTGTTGTTGTGTGCATTATTGCTTGCATAGGTTGTTTATATTTATTACGAGAACGAGGATAATGTTGTCCTCAAATGGCTCATATTAAAACAGGTGTGGATAATATGAGCATGCCCCATTGGTAATATGAGCATATGTGACCATATTACCCAAGATGGATACGCACCAATGCAAGAGTATTAGACACATACACCCACCCACGCATAACTAAAAATACATCGCAAACCCACACCGCACGCACGCACGCACGCACGCACGTGCACACATATGGTACATAGAAACATACACATACACCTGCGCGTGCACGCACGCCAAACATTACCAAACGAATTTATGAACAACCGTAGCATATTTATTTAAAGCTTCAGTTACCATCTCATACAAACAAACAAGAAGAATTATAACTGTGTCAAATATAAACATAATGGCCAATTGGAAAGTGACTGTGCTATAACTCGTGAATGAATACTAATAGCCCTACTTGATTCTAAATATAATACACGACAAACTCTTAACCTGACTGTGTTGAAACTATGACACTACGGGAACTTCAACTTACAGTTGCTTAAATGCATATAAACACATTAATTACGGGTGAAAAAAGAGTTAGAATAATAAAAAATGTAATATGTCTTTAGAGTGTACTAATGTTTCTACAAACAGACAATTACCATGAGAATCATGGGTGCATATCCACACACTGGTACTGTCAGAGCAACACAAAGATGT